>JBBPJZ010000608.1:0-16472 GCA_038089015.1 Chalciporus aff. trinitensis | reverse complement strand
CCATTTCGGTCCAGCCAGCTGTGCAGCAATGTCGTCTTCTTCTTCGGGTGATAGGATGATAAGTCGCCAGCTGTATTGAACGTCATTAGCTGGACGAGTATATGACACAAACGAGTATCACATACCGTCCGGTAAGGGGTGTCTGTTCCATGCTTGCGACAATGCCTAACCACAACAGAGCAGCAGGGACAAATAAAAGAAAATGCGTGAACAATGTACGCGAACGGATCTGTTTCAGCATGAGGGCCTTCTTTTCGTCAGGGACGGGCACGCCGGGATGAAAGTGGTCATGGTGCTTGATGTACTTTCTCGTCCAACGATTCTTGAACATGATCAGAGGAACAAAGGTGAGCGCTATTCGTCCTGCGGTGCGCGCAACTTCTATGGTTGAGGACGCCTATTCGATAGCGGTCTGATGTATTAGATATGAGCTTCTCATGGAATGGCAACTTGAGGACGTCACCTTGAATACACCGAGGAGTAATGGTAGGAAAGGTAATCCCTGTGTCCTTTGTGACGAGTGGAACGGAGCCACGTTCATTGGGGTATGTGAGATGCATCGTCTTCGAGATGGAATAGGTTGAGAGAAGAAAAGCCCGGTGGTCCTCTGTGCTGGAGAAGAGAAGTATTTGTGCCTGGAGAGATTAATGACGTGTTTCTTGATTTGAAGGGACTGCGGAACGAAGTTGGAAGGGCCTGCATGGAGACTCGAAGATGCCCGTACTGAGACTCTAAGCATTGTGCATCGTACGGCGGTGCTAGAGCGATGGTGGACGTTGTAAGCTCGTAGTGGTGTTGAAGCGTTAGTAGTAGACGGAGCTATACTAGTTGTGATACATAGCGCGCTGGCAGTGCGGAGCCGGCCAAAGTGATTCACTGACTGGTGGCTGTGTCAACCAAAAGTACCCTCCCATCTTGAAACGTTTGATCGGGTACCAGATTAGCAGCAAGACTTTATCGATATCACTTTCTGCAAGCATTTTCTAGGGTGCAAGGCCAAACTGCATTCTATTGCTAACGAATTTGAAACCCTCCGCCTGCTGCCAATTTCTCCATGGGAGGTCACGATATATGTTTTCCCGCGTATTACTTGTGGATATGCCGCTGGTATATTCCGAGTCACTGGCCGAATATGCGAACAATCGAGAATTACTTGAGAAGACATGCTAATGATGCGGTACCTGCTTGAGAAAGATAGTAAGCAAACATGCCTTTTATTCCTGCCGTGTGGCCACAGTCGTGGTCACCTTCCACCACTCATACAAAGGGTTGAACTCCTTGGAGGGTTCAAGTTAGGTTAATAACGGCGACTGCCTTCCAATTGGTGTTGTATACAGTACAGGCTACGTACAAAGCGCAAACTTGAAGTTCCGAGATCTGTACCGAGTTCTTGAAGCCCCGCCGAACAAGGCAAGATAAGAAATACATATCCATGGCCAAAGCGCCGTGGCGAAGTATGCTAGTGGCATGCGCCAATTATTGGTTTATTTTCTAGGTCTCCCACTCACAGCAGACTTAAATTTGGCATTGAATCTGTCAATAACCCGGCTACAATCGCGGTGAGTAGTTAACGTTTCGCTTGCCATAATCTAATTGTCCTTTAGTCACCCCGTACTCATGAGGTTCTTCGATTGAGAAGAACTTTTCCGCGCGGAGACGCACTGGATGCTCGTACGGCATGCGTTGGACCGGCTGGTACACAAGTGATACTTCTAGCCTTCATCATAGTTTCATCATGGAAAGTATTCACATATACGGCGACGTTTGGGTCAACTTTTTGCACAATTCTGATCGCTTGGGGAGGGGCGCCGTGGAAGTTCTCAGCGGTCTCCCGTCAGATGACACTATATATGGGCTCTGCGTCTAGTTGGGCGCTCACACACGCTCGCTCTGATCGTAATGATGATGCGAGTAACATGATGGTACAAAGTGTCGCGATCATTCGGGAGCGGTTCGCAACCTGGTTCGAGTTCTAGCATGTTGGAGTCCGATGTAGGAAGATGAGATCCATGTAGAGATTGAGGAGAGAGAGATAACGTAACGATCCACCGGGCCTTCCCGATTTCTTTCATTTCGGGATCCCGACCAGGACACTCGGTCCTTGAAGCAAATTTGGTGTGAATGCCACGCACAACGCTCTTCCCTCCGATTTTCCAGATATTTCCGATCAAACAAGAGACTTCTGTGGGTATTTGTAGGCCCCAGTTCTCAAAATCAGTGGGGATTTTTCGCATTCTCACACACGAAGAAATACCACCAGTGAGTCTGCCAGTGGACCGCAACGCCAAGATGTCTTGGGCTGACTTACAGAATGATCTTGATCTTGCGTCAGGTTTAGAATAATATGAGAGGACAAGCTAGACTGATCGAGGTGAAACACATTTCAACCCCGCAAAGTCTTGGTGCGGAAGTCCAACCGAACTACTAACACGTGGGTGTATCCCTATCAATCCCGTCGCACCAATTTTAGGACCATCCATCAGCACAACCATGAAATCTTCAATTCGGACGAGGGTTATTTTTTGATTCATGCCGGGGAATAAAAGCGGTTTTTTTAATGTCCAGATGGCCCAGCTCCCCCGCAAAGACTCGGGATGATCACCCTCTCCTCGATCTCCTCCCTTGTATTCTCGACCTTCCGTGTCGATGATGTACTTCACAAACCCCTCCTCCTGCTGGGGCCTCTGCTCGCTGTATCATTACTCTGGAAGCTTGTCTTCAATAGGACGACAAGCCGAAAAGGCCTAACATACCCCCCCGGGCCCAAACCTCTTCCGCTGGTCGGAAATATCTTCCACCTGAACGCAACTCAACCATGGTTATCGTACACTGAATGGAAGAAACTGTATGGTCAGTACCATCCTTCATGCATAGTAGCGCGTGATCCCAATTTCTCGCAGGCGATCTCATATATGTCCGTCTCCTTGGTCAGGACTTCATCATCTTGAACTCAGAGAAGGTAGCACGAGCTCTCCTTGACCAGCGTTCAACATTGTATTCCGATCGTCCCGTGATCGCGATGCATACTATGTAGGACACAATCTTCCCCCTCGCCGATAGAAGCTGACTCTTCTCCTACCACAAGGTTCGGAATGGACTTTAGTACGGTCATGTTGCCTTACGGTGACGAGTGGAGGCTTCACAGGAAGCTCTTCCAGCAGGCTTTGCGTATGGAGTCTGAAGCTCGCTACCGCGAGGTGTACTTGACGAGGGTACGTACTCTTCTTACAAACCTGCTGGACTCTCCAGCAGACTTCGAGGTGCACCTCAAGAGGTTAGCATTCACTCTTATCACTTGGAGTTGCTCTTCTCATGTTCAATGTTCCAGCTATGTTGCCTCGAACGTCATGGCCCTTGCATATGGCTATGAAATGGCAGCGAGAGATGACCCTATGGTTCGAACTGTGAGAGAATTGGTCAATCTGCTCGCAATTGCGCTTTCCCCAGAGCGGAGTGCGATTCTGGCTGCGTTCCCCATCCGTAAGTCGTCACATCTCCTTCCATTGTCTGTGTTTCACCTTGGAGCTCAGTTGCGAAATTGCCTGCGTGGTTCCCCGGAGCTGGGTTTAAGCGGGATGCAATATACGGGAGGAAGCTCGCATCTCGAGTGCTCGATATCCCATTCAAATGGGTTAAGGACCAAATGGTGCGATGCCTTGGAAGAGCCCATTCCGTATGTAGCAGACACATATCTGATCCTTATTTGATAGGCATTGGGCAGTGCTCCACCATCGATGGTGTCCGATTGTCTGGCACAGATCGACGAAAAGGACGATTACAACAAGCAGGAATATGCCATCAAGGCAACCGCCGCAACTGTATTCATAGGTGGGTTTAATATCCTTCAGCTCCACTCCAATTCAATAACTCACCTCGTTTTCTATCCCAATAGCCGGATTTGAGACAGTAAGGGGGATTTGGTAATCTCATAGAAACTTCTCATTCAGCTTTTAGAGCTCATCAACGCTTCATGCCTTCATTCTCGCGATGGTGCTGTACCCCGAGGTACAGGCCCGAGCCCAAGCGGAGATCGATTCCGTCATTGGTAGAGAGAGGCTGCCCAATTTCGACGATAGAGCGTCACTTCCATATGTGGATGCAATTCTTCGCGAAATCGTCAGGTGGAAGCCTGTTCTCCCATTGGGTAAGTTCTAAGATGGGTACGACCGAGTGTGGTCACAAGACGCCAGACATCCTCTAGGTATTCCGCACGCAACTTCCGACGAAGATGTTTACGAAGGTTACTTCATCCCTAAAGGTACGTTCAAGTTTGTCCAAGATCAGATTTACTATGACGAACGTTGTTGACATGCTTATCTTTAGGTGCACTCGTCATGATTAATGTCTGGTAAGGGCACCGCACAATCCGCTCGGCCCTGTTTCGCTTACGAGAACGTGCCATTCATAGGGCAATGGGCCGAAACGAGGACAAATTCACCGATATTGACGAGTTCAAGCCCGAGCGATTCTTGGACGCGGATGGAAAACTTGCGCCGGGGCAGCCTAGCATGTCGGCCAATCCCATCTTCGGGATGGGAAGGCGAATCTGTTCGTACTTCGGTACTTTGTTATTTCCGTCGTGCACTGTTGCTTAATCGTCTCCCTTCAGGCCCAGGAAGGTTTGCCTCCGAGGCGTTTGTATGGACTGCTGTGGCGTCCATCCTCGCCACATTCCGCATCACGAAAGCGAAAGATGCGGATGGTAATGACATTGAAGTCAAGAACCAGTTCACGACGGGTCTTGCCATGTACGTGATTATGAGCACTTTCCATTGCGATCAATCTGATGGTCCACGTTCCCCCCAGACGACCCGTTGATTTCCCTTGTTGGTTCATCAGCCGATCAGCTGAGAGAGAAAAGATAATTCGTGAACAAGTTTGAAGAGATCGCTAACTTCCATCCCCAAGAGAGCTGTATTTCTTACGTTCTGTCTCGTTTTTCCTCGAATGTCTGCTCTTCCATTCTGCTTAATGACTCTCGAATGACCCATTAATGATCGTTCTGTATCTTTCCTGTTATGTGTACATCAAGATTGTAGCACATGGATGTAGGACGAATAAATGTGATAGGGAAAAGTAAAAGCCCGAAGTATTGCCGCTCAGTTCGTTTAAGAGATGAAGGTGGCTTCGTTAAAGAAAAGTCCTTCGACTTCTAAGCCGTCTGACATGCCAGGAATGACGCTATCTTGACCACGGACGACCAACTTTGCGTTATTTTGCCACTGTCGAACACGGACACATGAATAATCAGTGACAGCCATGGATATCGAGTCGCTCTGAAACGGACCTGATACACGTATGGCTTGGTGCCTGCAACATAGTTCACCATCGTCTTGATCACGTAAGGTATCTCCGCAAGAACGTCGACTTTCTCGATTAGCCCCTTTGGAGCAGTGGGTTTGCCCACATCAACGGAGAGCGAAGCAGAGATAGTTCCTTGAGGAACGGTGAGTATCGACGGACCAGCCCACCTGAAGTCGAGCGCGCTAGGCTGTTTATACCCAGTATCAGGATCGTGAACAGGTTCCAAATGCGTCACCCTCGATATGACGGGCGCTGATTCCTCAGGCACCTCATCTGGCCACTTCGTTTCCGCAGTCACGACTGCCAACTTCCCCCCCAACACAAGGGAACCGACGTTGACGGTGACGCCGCCAGAACCATTGCCATGACGACCGTGCGTATCGAGTGTCGTGAACTCCATCTGGATGGCTGAAACGCCACCGTGGGCACGAGATTGGAAGTTGCCAAAGTTCCAACGACAAGCGACGAGGTTGGGACGCATGCCTTGGATAGCGTTGACGAGCATACCGATTCCTTTGACAGGGATAGCTTGACCCTTGCGAACGATGGTACCGCTCGCGATCGTGTAAGGCCAGAAGCGATGAACGACATAACCATCCGGCTTGTTCACATCTGTTCCAAAGTAGGAGAAACCCCCTTTCGGCCCCTGACCGACTTTGAAACCGGGAACTGACGCAGGACGGGAAACGTCAATGGACAACTGGAGATCGTCTGACAGGTTGCCGCGGATAAGGTACACCTCTGGATAGGATGCATCCGCAGTTGGTTTGAATGTGATGGAGAATTGATCAGCTTTGGAAGAGCGCTTGTCGAGACCGGGGGGTGGGGTGACGAAATTGGAAGCGTGGATGGAGCGCCAAGTGGTCTCCTTCGTGTGGGGGTTGTAGAGCTTGCATGTGAACTGGACCGTTGGGAACCACACGCTGTATGATTCCCCGACGTTGGTTAGACAGCTAACGAACAGATTCGAGCGTGGGGACGCACCCAACGGACGAGTGAATCACTTGGATCATGACGATGGTGTCATCCTCGAGGAAATGGTAGAACGTCTGGGTCTCTGTAACGAAACCACTTGCACACGTCCACTCTAGGTCCTTTGGCTCGAGATTTCCGAACAGATCCGAGGCTGAGGTCTTGAGCTCGAAACCTGAGACAGGGTGGAAGTTGGGTCCCTTCTTGTCACCGTGGTGGGCATTGCTGATGAATATTTGAGAACCAGACAACAAACTAGATGAGGATACTCACAAAATCGAAGAGAACATCGTGGATGGTGTTGAGAGAAAGAAAGAGGACGAATTGCACTGAAGCTTACTGATTGTCTGACTGAGACCCACTAACACTCGGCTCGCTGTCGGCATTCGGGAGTACCCTTGACCCACTTACACGGAGACACGATATCCTCCACGCCGTTGCAGCGTGTTTTCAAGTTCCCTCCGGTCTTTCTCAACGAAACGTGAATAACTACAAAGGCTACTTACATCCGTTCACAGGTGGAATGGAACTTTAATACCCAATACACCCACCCATCCCGGTCAATGTTTGCATACTCTGCATCCTGATCAAGTCTTGGAAGATCGATGGAGGTAGCCTGACGACATACCTCTCCAATGCCTGCTCAACTACTACTGTCGGTGCATCGCAATACTCTCGATCCAATTGTCTGCCCTCGTGTGATCCGAGGAGAAGACATGTCGTCCCACATCTGCCCCCGTTCATTGATTCATAATAATTGCAACCCATAGCGACCTTGATGAACGTCGTATCATGATCGTGGTTAGTGCGCTTTCTTCGAATCCGCAAAGTTCGTAACTGAGTTGCCCATACAGACCTCGAATGTATAGAGAAAAACTATTTTCAAGCAATGATAATGGGGCGTCAAAGGTCTGAATGGAATCAATGACAATGGGTTCATATGTGCATTCAGAGCGTTTCGTGATATAAAAGCGCACCAGCTCGCGGAATCAAAGTTTCATCTCAGTGGTTCGAATCATCGGCCTCGTTGCGTGAATGACGTGCATCTGTGCTTCTAGCACTGTCCTTTGGCTCGGCAGCCCGTACGTCCACCGAGGAAATCGGCTCTTATTGGGATCAGTCTACTAGCAAACTGAACGGCGATGTATGGTTATATAACATGGCTTAAACCTATATCCTTGCTGTCCCATTCCAAAGCACGGTAGCGCCGAAAGTAAAGTAAAGTTTGCGTACCTTCACCGAAGCAGATCCCGCGGTAGATGTGCAGTTGACGTTGATACGCCATCATTGCATACCTTGACAGATGTCATAGGATAACTCAGATACTTAGGACAGATCCGATCGGGCACAAGGTACCGCCGAACAACAGAATGTGGCAGCGTGACAGCTGAAGTGAACCTAGAAATACGATGAGCCTAACAAGAATGGCGCCCTCACTATGTCAAGCCTGTTGTTAAAGAACTTCGGAGCATAGTTCACATCAATCATTGATTCGGAGGGAGCCAGAACAGGGTATGAGCGCAACATGTGTGAAGAGACAAAGTGCTTCCTACAGTGAACCGAATTCGGAGAAACAGACAAAGTACAGAACGTAGACATGCCGTGACGAGCGTCGATTGCGGTTAAACGGCCTCCACTAGTCCGACCACTGGTACCTCCACGGAACCACGCACCATCCGCGGCGAAATGGGATCTGAGTTATCTTGTTCAAGAAAGGAGATTATGTTCTCAAGCGCTGTCATGCTATTTCTACCATCCGCGAGCAGTCCGAGTCGGAATTCGTAAGCCATAGAAGCGATCGAGCTGGTGCTACGAAAGTGTTTCAGGTCGACGTTGTCCAATTTGGTCAATGGAGTGGAAAGGCACTTGATGGCTCGAGAGGTATAGCTGACAGGAGATTGGGAACGTGCGGACGGAACGGTATCCCGCCGTTTGTGACTGTTGTGAGAGTCCTGGGTAGCGAGGGTAGACCGATTATCTTCGGAGAGTTCCGTCGAGTTCGAGGGCTTGGAAAGGTCGTCCTTGTCTTCTCTGGGCAGATCATCTTCCAACACGACGAACAACGACATATCGAAACCGTCGAGATCAGACATCGTGGAGTATGTGGATCTTGAAGCACCTAGTGCGGCCTGTATGGCTGATTTAACGAGGGATCCATCGGCGGTCTGGGCGATGTTGGCGTTTACAGGACCACCTGCTCTCATCAACACCCCGTCCACTGACATCCAGACATCCTCCTCCAAAGACCTGCCAATAGGGCTCCAGGGGGAAGGAAGCGGCTCGCTAGGGATGCTGATAGGAGAGTCCAAGAAGCCACGGTGGTCTCCCAAAGATATAACTTCAAAACTTCCGTCGGACATCACAGTGGGAGAGAGTGTTCCGGGGTCAAGTCGGATCACAACGGCAGAAGTCGACTTGCCAGGGGTGTTGGGTGACCGTGAGTTAACAGAATGAATGGAAGGGCTGGTTCGGGTTCGGCGCTTCTCTTTAACAGAAGAAGACGAAGCGTCGCGAAAAGGGGGTGGACTACCTGGGGAAAACACGTGTGTATCGTCTTGATTGGCAGGAGGACTTGAGAACGTAAGACGACCAATCCCGATATCCGATGACCAGGGTGGTGATGGTGGTGTAGCGAATATTCCGGACAGGGAGATGTTCGGGAATGGACTGGCTGGAGGATGGAATACAGGTTCGGGGTAGCTGATCGTGACTACAGAACGAGCCCGACGGGGAGGGTTCGTTCTGGTCATTGAAAACACTCGAGATCGAGCTGCGGTGGTCGTGGCCCGATGTTTCAGGGGTCTAGGTTCTTTCAGCCAAGCGGCGGCCGGGAGGCTGATTCTCTGATGGACGACCTTGACGGTCGAAGTGTGTCTTGCCGCTGCCTCGTTCGTGTTGACGTTGGATTTCGGTGACCTGGCTGTTGCGGGAATTGGAAGACCTGTTACCGACGGTGACTTTATGAAAAGGCTTCCTAGAAACGCGATGAACGTGGCCCACAGGGCTCTGAAGAAGCCCGGAGGTCGCTGCTTGTCGGTCGGCTGTGTCATGCTCACGCAATCTGGAGAAACGAGCGTGAAATACGCGAAGAAGCGACTTAAAAGAGACAGAGAAGAGAGCAGATGCGAACGGTGTGGTCTCCTGGTGATGATGGCTGACTGAAGTACTCACCCCTGAAATGGATGGCTGACGTCCTGGACCGTCAGCTGAGGGCGCAAGGGGTGGTTTTGTCAGCCATTCGCGAAAGAAGGGTCAGTGAAACAGGCATGTGGTGTACAGATCGTCGGCCTCACGCTATCAATGCGCTTTTTGCGTGGAGGCGTCAGAAGTGATGCGATGAAATAGAACCCTCCTGAGGGTTGATGAGCGCCCTTTGCGTGTCCCAGTTTTTGACAATGACGGCGAACAGGACTGCGCGTTGTGGGCCATGCGAGCGCCGTCATGAACCTCGAGGGATGAATAGTTAGTAGATTCATAGCTAAGTCATAGTTGAGTTAGCTAGTGTTATGTTCCGGTTGTGGTAGTAATTGTCAGCGTCGGGTCACGGGGGGGGCATGTCCCTCTGCACACGTTTAGTTGGATAAATGTCCCGGGCTAGTGATTCATGAGTCCGTGTTCTGCCCCATTCTTTATTCCCTGTTCAGCGCAGCACCCATGCAATGCTCTCTTACACTGACACCCATCTCCAGCAAGAAAAACAGAGAAAACAGCCGGATATCAATCCATCAACCCATCCAAATCCACATCCATTCTCTGACCAGAACCAGAACCAAATCCTCAACAGGTTCTCCCCTTCAGAAACTCCCCATTCTGATTCAGGTCGCAGCATGTCTTCCAGCTCTTCAGGAGAGGTGAGTTTCTCTTCAGTTCGGCTCTGTTTTACGTGGTCATATAGCCGGTCATCTTCGAACGCGCATAGATCACTCGCCCCACACACAGCTCTGTCCATTCCGCCACTCTGAACGTCTATCTAATTCCCTCCCAACCCCAGATCATGAGCACGCCATTCGATCTAGGCTCCCAACGTTTCGAATACCCTTTCCCCCAAACCCAAGGCTCACCCATAGAGCAGTACCTGCCGCTATCTTCCTCTATCACTTCCCATTCCCATTCCCACGCCCAATTAACCCAATTACCTCCTTGGCCAATTCACACCTCCAAATCCTTCCCTTTGACTCAACCGCCGCTCGGAAGAGGCAAAGCACATCCAAAACTTCGTTCTGCCAGCGTTCGTGAACCTCCCGTTCCTCCCGGTCTTGTGAAAAGAAGGAGTCGCGTCGCCGGTCTTCAACGTCAATCTTCAGAAGAACCAAGCGATAAAAGTGACGCCAGCGATGAAATCGCGCGTACATTAAGACCGTCACGCTTTTCTCAAAGTCTAGTTGAGGTTCTTCCGCGAGCCTCTATCCATTCCGTCGATCTGGAGCAGAGTATGTCAGAGGTGGTGCCTGTCAAGCAAGTCAGCTCACTTCCCATCGGGGCTTTCGATCTTCCTAGTGTTGAGGGTCCAGCAGGCCTGACCGTCGATTCTGGTCGATCCAGTGAGGGTACTGCACGCCCATCGGTTGTGAGTTCATCTACTTACAATACTTGAAACTTCGGGACAGGCAACAGCATGTCTAAGTTACCCATGCGTCCCTGCTATCCTGCCTTCTCCGTCGTCAACTGACAAGTCATGCTTACCTACTGAACTCGAAATGTTAGCTACATTCAGGGAGAGAAATAGTCCATGTACGCGAGGAGAGACGCTCTTTTGCAGTTTATTGTTGGATAGTTGCAAGTCAACGTGAGTGATCATTCTCAAAGACGCGATATCAAGTTTCAACTACTCTTCAGTGCTTCGTTGGATTCTCCGTATTCTCGGGTTTTCGAGGGCCTAACCAGAGGTCAATCATTCATGTACATCTACGGTAGGTCGTTACGCATCCGTGTAAACTTGGAGGACTGACCCACCTGACAGGTTTCACGCTGCGCCAACCATCTACGCGAGCTGTATCTATTTCACTGCGCAATCTCCGCATGCATCCTTTGCACCAATATCCGTTCATATTTCACTTGTACAGATGAGCTTGGAACATAAGTAGCTTCATTCTTTCATCATATTACATATGACTTCACATTCGCAGCAACAACCCACTCATGCAAATCTACGATATATCGTCTCTTGTCATATCATTCTCGCCCTCTCTTCGGCCGACGTTTAATCACTTCTCACTCTCACTCTCACTCTCACTCTCACGCCCAAGTTCCCATCCCTCATAAGTACCTACTTAATACATACTTTACGCCTTCCATGTGACCCCTTGATTTCGCTCTGTCCACAGCTCATTTCCGAGTATCATTCGTTCGTTCATTTACGCCCTTATTTTCGATGTCATTCTCTTCATCAGGTGCCGCAGTGATGTTGCGTCTCGTTCGCCCCCCCACATGTTACATGTGCCTCCCCCACAGTTCATGTTTCGCCGCAACCATAATAATATGACTACCCAATGTGGTATGACCAAGGTCTTCTACGTATCAAAGGAAGATGTTTCTGAAACGCGTTACGCACGTTTTCATGTGGATGAACTGCGGTATTGGACAGCCTTGCTCAATTGAAACCGAGTGCGCAGTCGACATTCTCGAGATGCGATACCGACATACACACGGACGAACGTCGCTTCGACAAAGCTGTTTGAAATGTTGACCACTGAGATACAGTGCATTATCTTCGGCTCTGAACTAAATGGCAGAGCATGGCGGTGACGTCGATAGCGGCATTGTCAGCAATGCGACAAGTGCTGACAGGTGGTGCAAAGATCTACTTTGGTGACATATAAGCAAGCGCTCTATTGGAACATACATAAACTGGAACTGGACCCCCAATCATTCCCATCACTCCTCCTCCATCTATACCTTAATTCAAGCACTCTCGATACCTGACTCAGAATGATCATCCCCTCCGGCGAGAAAGCTGCTCATCCAGAGTGGATCGAACCTGCTGGTCAGTCCCAACAGCAGAGTCAATATGCACCTCCATCTGGACCACCCCAAGCATATGCATCACGCGATGGAGCTCCTCTGGGGCAATATGCACCTCCACCATCGTATTACCCACCTCCCCAGTTGGAATACCCGTCCCAAGCTCAAGCTCCAGCTCCAAACTACGTCACGTACGATTCCAATGAAAAGATCGTCCTTGCCCCGCCTCCGAGCGCATCGGGTTCATCAGGTCCATCGGGCCTATACGGCTCATCGGGCCCGTCTGGCTCATCATCGGCGTATGCGATATACGAACCCGCTACACCCGAAACTGGCGCTGGCCCGTCTGGATCATCAGAGGAAGCCAAGAAAGGTGGTTTCATGGTGTCGCTCGCGTCGTTCTTTGGAACCAAGGGTCCCCCGTCGATGTGGCAACGTCAGCCTCCACAGGGCTTACCGTACAACGCGTTCCCACCCATGTGTTTGATCTCGAATGGGCATGATCTGACGAAAGGATTCCCGGAGTTACCACCGCCGTGTCCGATGAACCCACATCCGTTCGTGACGCACGATGTGACGGAGGAAGATTGGAAACGGTGAGTCGTGAAGAGCGTTCCTGAAATGTAGGTGGTAGCTGATAGC
Organism: Chalciporus aff. trinitensis; assembly: GCA_038089015.1. Classification (NCBI taxonomy): domain Eukaryota; kingdom Fungi; phylum Basidiomycota; class Agaricomycetes; order Boletales; family Boletaceae; genus Chalciporus; species Chalciporus aff. trinitensis. The sequence goes on along the minus strand of JBBPJZ010000608.1, from coordinate 3,593 downwards.
GTGGATGATGTAGATTCTTGGCGGATGTCAAGAAAGCTGCATCGCTTTCTCCAGCGCAGCGTATCAAGTCAAACGCCATTCCATTGGCCACTGGCATAAGCTTCTTTGGTGAGCTAATATTTCAGTGGTTGGTTACGCACTCGTGTTGGTGCTCATCATGCGATATCAGGTGGCTTCATGTTGACACGTATGATCGAAAAGAAGATGGAATATAAGAACCGCACTGCAGCTGGGGACGTAGTGGACCACTGGAATCATGTCAGTTGCAATCCCATCTTATCTCATTCCGGCGATATGCTTATCGGTTATGTTTCTTGTAGTACTTCTTTGTCCCTAGGCGAATGGAACTGGTACTTAGCCAGGCATCTGAGCGGCTCAGTGGAAGGTTCGGTGCTGCGCCAACTGGCGATCCCAACCAATTGCGCATGGCTAATGAATTGCATCATCGTACTGGGGATGATGACTCGGATGACGACGACGACGACGACGATTATTCATCTGAGGATGAGCAACCGGCACATGGTCACTGCCAGAACCAAGGTGGTTTCATGTTTGACAGACGGGCTCGGCGTGCTGCGAGAAGGGAGGCAAGGCATGAGAGAAGGGAAGCGAAGCATGAGAGACGTGGGGAGAGGAGAGCCAGGAAGGCAGAGAAGCGGGCCAGGAGGTCGAGAGGTGAAAACAAGGTGGTTTACGAGCTATTCATCACCGCCCTTTGAATTCTACGTGGTGGATGTAACACGGACTCATGGAGAACGTATTGGCCACATATGCATATACTTGTAAATAATGTTTTGGTTCGACATCCTTCGACGCCGAGTGTCACGGTTGCAAGAGGGTGGCTGCGTGAACTTTGGAGAGTTGGAATATCGACGTGTCGGCCCTCAATGAGCCGAGGTAGTCCACTGCTTCTCAGTGACTGACGAAAGCGGATCATGTAGTGGTTTTCGACTGTGCATGCGGTTTCATCCACGCGCGTGAGAAGTTGAGCTTTTCCTCAGGGGCCTTCATCCAGGTGATCAAGCAACTGATTGAGCTTTCCGTCCGGTCTCAGCGCTTTCGTACAGTCGTAGATGACAGTACGATATCCCAACCTCACTCTTTCCGAATCCTCTTCTACTTACAGATATTCTAGTTCGCCAAGAGCGCCTCATCGAGTCAAACTGAATATATGTACGGCATCTGATGCATCTGATGATGGACACGTTCGAGGACCTCTCGCCGCGTCTTTCCTCGAAAATGAATCCTACGGGGCTGGAACGGTCTCTATTCGCAAATCCGCTGTTGATGCGAGTGAGCAGGAATGGGTCGTTGCATCTAGTGAGGAGACGAGACTGAGTATTCCCCCTCACCTCGGTTACTGGACAGATGCGGTGTTCGACAGCATTAGAACTACTGTGACGACACAGCTGACCTTCGCGCTGTAACTTTGGATCTTGTGTAACTAGCATCCGCGCACCGTTTCTCGCTATACCTGCTTGGACTACGGCCGTATACAAACGATTGCTCAGATACCAAGAGACCTGGTCAATGATTCAGAGCAGCCGGGCCGCTCCTCCTTCAACCCTCCTACCTCTCGCCTTCATCCTTTCCTCCCGTAGTCTCTCCAACCCACTCTTGATACTCTCGATATGGACGTGCACAGGCACTTTGTCTTCCAGTAACGCCGGCGCAGCGACCCTCTCCCGTAAGTCCTCCAAGTCCTCTTTTATCGTATTGAGCGCTCGCAACGTCGCCAGCACATGCTCATACGCCTGCTTCCTACACTCTCCCAAATCGTCCAACAAATCCAGACGGTTCTCAAACTCCAGAATAGCCTTCTTATCCCTTCCCAAGCTGAACCACAACTTTCCAAGCGCCTTGTCCTTCTCGGCAGTAATGTGCTCATCTTCGAGAAGGAGGATGTCGTGGAGTGTGCCAATGTCAACGTCCAACTGTTCAAGGTTTTGACGAGAGAAGTCAGCTTCGGTGATGAGTTTCGCAAAGGTTTGTTCAGATTTGCCCATTGCGAGGGCGAACACGTCAGTAATGATCGCTTCGGCGGTGGGTCCTAAGCTGAAAGGGGAGATAGCTTGAAGGAGACGGGACGGTGCGTTCTTGGGAGCCTCCTCGATGGTCTTCATCGCATAATCGTTGACTGCCATCACTCTGAACAGAATGACAATGAGCAAACGTCCAAGCGGAACGAGGGGGAATCATCTTACTCATCAATTGCGCCCAAGACTTTGGCGTTCAGCTTGGTGAGCCCGAGGCCGGTCCTTTTGGCGTCCATGGCAATAGCACGAAGCATGTCGGCAATAGCGTCCCTCGATTTAAGGTTACTGTGCCTCACGAGAACTGACAGGTCTTTGGTCACCATCTCAGTCTGCATGACGTCGATTGACAACTCCGAGCCACCAGCAGACTCCTCGGTCAGCCGCTCAAACGTAGAGCCCTGGAGACCGATAAGCTTCTCGAAGTCGACGGGAGGGGTTTGGGGATGGTGTAGTGGGAGTGGTTGGACTGGGACGCATGACGCACTCCTTGATATCCCGGGGAGAATGCATAGTGGAGAAGAGGCCATCCACAGTGTCGGGGTCAGGAATGACGCCGTCCATGCAATCATACAAATGACCAAGAACCACGAGGGTGTTCTTCGCATATATTCGATAGCTCTTCTGACATCAAAGGAAAACAAGATGGCGAAGCGAATACCATGCGCGGGCGCCTCTTGAACTTCTTCCTGCTTCGCGGTGGGTGGAATGGGCATGACGGGTATGCCAGGTGCGATGGGGGCCGATTCGGGCTGTGCTTCGGCAGGCTGATGGGGAGGAGTAGAAGTAGCAACAGACGTGGCTATCGTTTGGACGAGTGGCATCTGTCCCGCAAAGGCAGTGCTTGCTCCTCGAGAGCCACTCAGGCGGGGGTCCAAAGTCACATCGGGCTGAAAGACTTCTTTGGTGTCCGGTTCCAAGGCGGTTTCAGTGTCCCCTTGGGCGGTGTTGGATCGCTATACGTCTGGCGTTGGTTAGGTGCCCTCTCGTCCTGACGTCCTGACACACCTCGAGATTGCCATTTGGCGTTTGTGACTTGGACTGATCACGGATTTCAGGGGTAAGCTGCATTTCTCGACGAGGGTCTGAACGCCGACTTGAGGGACGTTGATCTATTAGCAGTCGACAGTATGGGATGGGATAGCTATGCAGGACTTTAGAGCGTCAACGGTCTCGCAGCTGGCCAGCCAAGAGACAAAAAGAGTTTGGCGACATACGTGTTTAGTACCATTTGGTTTGGCCGCGTGTAGCGTGTCTGCCACAACGAGGTTGGGACATGGTGCTACTAGTGGATTCAAGTTCGGCATCACAAAGTTCGTCCTCAATATCACAAATGTCCGATACACAGCAAAATCTTTCTTGGAGCTCTGAGGGGTCGAGGATGTCCAGGAAGCCGCTAAAGACTCAAGAGCGAGAGTTTGCCGAGTTTCAATAAGTGAATCGCAGTCTGAATGCGCTAGAATAGTTCGAGGGTATACTATATTGGACCAGATTTGCAAAATGATCTCCAGTACACCACATCACACAGATAGGAGGACCAGACAGTGCGAGTAGTATCTT
>JBBPJZ010000607.1:0-16487 GCA_038089015.1 Chalciporus aff. trinitensis | reverse complement strand
TGGACGCTTCAGGAGCTCTTAGCACCGCGGAGAATCAGGATGTATGGAAAGGACTGGACGCCAATTTGTCCCAAGGAGGAGGACCTCGGAAAATCATATTGGGAGATGGAAAAATTTCCCCTTCCCGACGACAAGCGAATCCCATACATGATCAAGGCCATCAGCGACGTCACTGGTATCAACATCGCGATCCTCCAAGGCTCGTTATTGAACGACGTGGTCCCTATATCGGAGAAAATGATGTGGGCGTCCAAACGCCGAGCGACACGCGTCGAGGACATCGCCTACTCGCTCCTCGGTATCTTTGACGTCACCATGCCCGTCGCGTACGGTGAAGGAGACAGAGCGTTCCAGAGACTCCTCGATGCCATAGCCCAACGCTCCAAGGATCCAAGTTTCCTCGCGTACAGCGGGAAATGCTCTCGATACTCCGAGGCCTTGCCCGTCTCTCCAGCATGCTATACTACTGCTGTTCCCCACTACAAGTGCCACGGCAACGCAGAGTTCTATATCGGAAAGACTGGTGTTTATGCCAAACTGGTCGTCATACCTATGGTTGGCATCCAGTTGGCGGACGGTCACTACAGGATCCGACCCCGGGATCAGCACCTTGCACATCGCATGACCATCACAGCACATGGGCTCCGGCGGATCAGCCCCCAGGATCCAAAGCTCTCGCTCTTTCTTGGGGTGGTCAATTCTGAGTATTCAGGACGTTTCAAACCTGGAGAAAGTTACTTCGGTATCGTCATGTGTGACAATGTCTCCACGACGATGTATACGCCCGGGCAGTCGACTCAATTCTTCCCCAAAGTCGAGGATGAGGGTAGCCTTCCGACAATCAGATTCACATCCGATTACAGTGTACCACGCACGGATGTATGTCTTCTGCACGCTCCCGTTTTTCGAATGGGTTAATTCGCACTGACGCTCGCGGAAAGGCAGTCACGTAGAGCTTATCTTGGTTCCTGACGGTGATATACCTCTGTTATCCCGATTTACTATGTATCGAGGTTTCGTATGTTCTATAAACTCGCAAGTGTACACTATTACTCCGTATTTGTTGCAGCCTGGGTCACAGGCTCAAGACATCATCTCATCCTGTGGTTTTGATATGTCAACCACGGCCGTGCCGTCATCTGCATGAGTCTCCACTTGTCTGAAGCGGTGAACGGTAAGGCTAATACTTAATGGACCCTTTTCCAGTGCCGATCGCTGGTAGCGTCGCAGATTGAGCCTAAAGAAAGGGATCAGTCCATTGTATCATTGGCGCACTCAGCCGATGGGGCCTCACGTCATAAGAGCAGAGTTGGCATAGACTTGGACTGACGTCAGTAACGGATGTGAGCTGAAATATATGATCAATTACCTTTCTCGAGGATGATGGTAAAGGCGATGTAAAGACCTGTGTCCGGAGCCACCAAAACCTGGACTAATGTTGGCTACCTTGCCATGAAAAATTATCGAAAAACGTACGGATATGAGGAGGAGAACGATGATCAAGCTAGACAGATTGGTTGTCAACGATCAAATCGATGTACTCAGAGTTTTATGAACGACTGACGCTGTGATTGCACCGCTGGCTACCACATAGGTTAGTAAGCGGTTGATCAACTGATTCGTGCTAGAATTTGGATAAGTCAAGCTAGATAATAGCGAAAGATATCTCTGACTTACCGACGTATTCCGCTGCGTCCTTCGTTTAGATGGCGAGCGAGGATATACGCCGAAAGTGTGTCAGCTACCACCCCGACAGCCGATATGGATATCACGATATACTGTTATAGATAGACGTCAAGACAACTAAGGATTTAGATCACAGAGTCGGAAGCTTACGTGCATATGCCCCTCTGCGATAATTAACGAGCTAGAGTAGAAAAATCTATACACAGTCAAAGATACGAATTGATGAGGATAATCTCGAGCATACCCCAAGCCGACTGTGGTGCTGGAGGCCGCTAGGAGAATCTGGTCAACACAACATCAACACGAAGGTGGTGGGCATGTTACCAAAGCGGAAAAGAGCAAACAACACCTATGACAGCCACGTAAACATATCAAAGCTGCAGCATCACGGTTCCCCACCGAAACTCACCAGAAGCGCAGTTGCCCAGACGTTTTCTGTGACTGAGATATTGAAGCAGCATCAGCATATATCACTGCCGAGAAGTCATCACTGACATCGCCACACACGCCACGCGAAGAACCTGAACAGGATCTTCAATCATGATTACGTTACCCCATCAAAGAGATTACGCACAGGTTCACAATCAATCCACTCATAAACTGCGCGGATCTATGGTTGAGCGAAAGCAGATCGTATATGAAGAATGCTTACCCCAGTCTCCACGCACATCTATAGTACCGTGGTCAGTTGGAGCTGGCCAGAGCGCAGGGTGAAAGCGCTTACTAGAAGATCCCTGACCGTCGATTGAGTTCAGACAATCGCAGGGGAAAAAAACTGAGTTGACCCACCAAGGCACGATAATGAGAGCAGTTATATTACCAAAATTTGCGATCAAATAGTGGTTAATAAAGCTGATGTTGAACCCTGAGTTGGCCGTTTCCAAGATCCTGCAAAATCTAAATGAATTCTGACTCAGATGCATTGGGTGCACAACCTCAGTACCATAGCGCGCCAACCTGTCAAGCCCTGATGAGAAAGTCCTTCGAGTGAGAATCGGAATGATTACCATGATCTTCAGCGCGATATGGTCATTGGGATAATTTTGAAAGTAATACAGAGTCTGAGCACAGCTAATCCCATACACGCTACGAGCCACCAGTGCATCAGCATTGAATCCGAACAACGGCTTCCAAAGATACTCACCAAAGAGCAAAGAACGACGCCATTAAAGGCGCCTGCATAGCCTGTGTAGCAATAGCTGCGGGTGAAAGATCCATTTCGTCAGTGAAGACTCAGGGAGGGAGGGTACTTGAACCTCAAGCTGGAGGCCGGGACGAGGAACGGAAAGGCTGTCGCATCGAGGATCAATCGAGTATATGTGGAATGATGAGCTTGCTGCTATTCATGTCGATCAGTCTATCACTGCCATATGTAGTTGCCAATCATGTCATAAAATTCAGGTACCATACAGTCTCATGCAGTCTCATGCAGTTGCATCACTCTGTTGCATCCTGTTGCATACGGATCGATCAATAATGGAACGTATAACAGACACCAGGATCCTAACGGGGATCAACAAGATGACAGCTGTCGAATTCAGCTTCCGAGTTTCCGAGAACTCAAGTCCGATTCCAGCTAGCTATAGGTACCTCAGCGTGAATTATCGCAAGGTTAACAATGGTATGTTGTATCAGTACAAATAGCATATACCCTCACAGGGTATTTTCGAGCTCGGAGGGATACAAACACAAAATATGCCACGCCCGGGCCCGCGGTAGCACAGGCTCATGTTGAAGGAATCTGAAGGGTAAGAGCTAGGGTCGGGGGCCGCAGAGACTACTTAGTTTCAAGGGTTAACAGGGACTCTGAAACGATCGGCTCGAGCCCGAGTCCGGACAGTGACAGCTTGAATGATGGAGTGATGTCGGAGTGATGTCGCTAGAATTATCCGTAAAGGCAAAAACAAACTCTGGAAGAGTCCGAGAGGTACTAGTTGTAGTGTAACAGGTCAAATGATGAGTATTAATTAGTACTTCGAGTCATCCCCAGCTGATGATGATCGTAGCGCAAGAGAAACACAAGACGGGTGGTGGTGCAGGTGCACCAACAGACTTGTCAGCTATCCACTACACCCTCTTTTATAAGGTATAGTTATAAAACGAGATTCTTAATCACCATAAATACCCTACAGAGTGCAGAGTACACGACTATCAATGTTTCCGGGATTCAATAATCCCGCAATGATACCCCTGTCGCCTTTTCATATCACAGGTCCTGAGAGTTTGCTTTCCCACTTTGCAGCTTTGGCGAGTCAACAACATCCGTAGAGCCCCCCACATGCATCTCCACCGTTCTGAGGACGCTGAGGCTGACACTTACTGGACCTTTTTGCAGTGCCGACCGTTGGTACTGTCGTATATTGAGCCTAAAGAGCAAGTTTAATCCTCTGACATTGGCACATAATTCGAACGATGAAGCCTCACGTCATAATAGCAGCATTGGCATAGACTCGAATTCAATCGGCGTCAGTTATGGACATGAGCGAGGTCATGTATTTCGCTTACTTTTCTCGAGGATGATGACAAATGCAAGGTATATTCCCGAGTTCGGGGCTGCCAAGACCTGGATCCAAAGTTGACGACTTTTCCATCAAAAAATGTGGGAAAACTTACACATATGAAGGTGGCAATCACGAACATGCTAGAAGAATTCATTATCAGAAACCAAACGTTGGTGTGCTAAGATATGCGTGAACAACTGACGCCGTGATTCCACCACTCGCTACGACATATACTAGTAAGCGGTTGATCAATCGGTCCGTACTAAGATTCAGATGCGTCAAACAGGGTGGTAGCGGAGGATGGTTTCCACTTACCGACGTATTCCGGTACGCCCTTGGTATAGGGCACGAGCGAGGACGAGTGCCGAAAATGTATCGGAGACGGATGCGATAATCGTCATGCTCAAGACGAGGCGCTAGCGTAGATATTATTATGAATAACTATCTAGATCGCCAAGTCGGTAGATTAGAAGGCTTACATGTGTATGCTGGTTCAAGGTAACCCATGATTGAGAGTATATTATTCTGCATCCTACAGTTAAGGAACCAGTTATTGCGGACAGATTTGAACGTACGAGAAGATGACAGTAACAGTGGCGGTCCCTGGAACTTGATCAGTACAAAGTCAGAACGGAGGGAGTGATCAAGGTACCAAAGCGGCAAATGGTGCACAGTGTCTACAATGGTTGTGGTTAATGCCAAAGTAGTAACAACAAAGTTGGAGTTCCAAACTCACCAGAAAGATGGCCGCCCAGATGTTTCGCGTGACTGATGAACAGGGGGAGGATCAGCATGTATCGTCATTGAAGAATTTGCACTGACATCGCCATACGCGCCATATGAAAAACCTGAACAAAGTATTAAACTTGATTATACTCCTCTATCTCAAATAATACGCACATGTTCACAATGAACCCGCTAGCAAACTGTGCGAGAAGCCAGGACTGAGCGAAACAAAATCTGCATCCGAAGAGTCCTTACCCCGGCCTCTAAACATGCCTGAAACAAACTGAGTCGGTGTCAGTGATCAAGTTGAAAGGCTTACAACAAGATCCCTGCGAATGGTTGGACTCAGCCAACAGCATCACAAAAAGCCAATTCGACCAACCATGATATCCTAGTGAGACTAAGCAGGTTTCCAAAGTTTGCGATCAAATAGTGGTTCATAAAGCTCATATTGAAACCAGCGGTGGCGGTTTCCAAGACCCTGTAGATTTGAACATGAGCTCGAGTATGCTGTCTAGATAAATGATCTTTAGTACCAAAGCACGGCAACCTGTAAGCAGCGATTAGAGTGCACTTCGTGACAGGATCGGGATAAATACCATGATTTTTAGCGCGACATGATCCTCAGGGTATGTTTGAAAGTAGTATAGTGTTTGACCGCAGCTAATCCCATACAACCTAAGAGAAATCTAGCACTGAATCCATTCGATGGATAAGGTACTTACAAGAGAGAGATGAACGACGCTATTAAAGGGGCTTGCAAAAGTTGTGTAGCAACAGCCGCGGGCGAGGGGATATCCATCTCGTGAGCGATGGTCCAGGGGGGAAGGTACTTCTTTCGACCTTAAGGCTGGGACGAGGAATAGAAAGGCTATAGCCATTGCATTGGGAGACAAGCAGATTTTATTTTGAACGGTGAGCCTTCCCGATCACATCACCCCAGATGATTTTAGAGTCCGCCCCTTACGGCTACAGCATGAAGGATCTTCATGGATGATGGCGGAAGCAGACATGTGACAGACGAGGACAAATGTCGGTCCCTAAAGGTCACCTGCGAAGTGACAACTGTTTTTGGACACTTTCCGAGCCTGTCCTGGCGTACGTATCTGTTCTCGTCGTTGGTATCATGAGGTATTGCCTGATATTGCCTGGTACTGTATTGTAACCGATTTTCTTGCGTTGATGCCAGCGCTAGGCGATGCCTATTTTGGCGACCTTCAAGCTGTTTGGGAGAAATCGGCTCTCCGCCCACCTTTTGATGGATGATATCACGTCGACGTCTTGTCACTGAAGTACTGATGAGTCTGTCCTGGATACTTAGAGATCCGTGACATTCGTCGTTGTCCCTGTACACTAGTTGAGAGACAAACGAGTGAGTCCTTGTCACGGATCTCAATTATAATTCACCATAAATAACAAAACCCGAGCAGTTGTACTCATGGTGGAGGACAGATTCTCGCGGCCGAAATCAAACCAGCAGAGGTATGTGGGGGATCGTCGTCGTTGTTTTGGCATAATGTCCATAAGGATGGTAGGACACATTTCGTGGGATGTGTGTGAGAAAAGGAAAAGATGACATATAGAGGCCTAGAATAAGATGAAAGAAACAATGGTTTACTCCTCTTCCTCCTCGTCCCCACCTTCTTCCTTCTTGGCCGCTGCAGCAGCGCGCTTGCGCTTGACACGACCGGGACGACCACCTCCATACGGCGAAGTAAGAGCAAAGTCGATGTGTTTCTGGGAGTCGAGACGGACAACGAATGATGGAACGTCGACGACTTGCTTTCCAACGCTAAAATGAGTTCATGAGCAAACCGTCTCGTCCAACATGTCCGCTCACGTGACTCACCGAATGTGACGTTGTCTGATAAGAGTACGAGCGTGGTGAATGCTCTTTGCGAGGTTGGTCTTAAAGACCTGAGTTTGCAGTCTGCGCTCCAAGAAGTCTTCGACTTTGAGAGCCAACACGTAATCGAGACGCATGCGAGTTTCGTCCAACACACCGATACGAACGAGACGACGGATAAGGGCGTTACCCTCGAAGAGTCGTTTTGGGTCTTTTTCGTCGAGCTTGAGAAGCTCACGAGCAGCACGACGGATTTTGGAAAGGATGAGACCGATGCGCCAGATTTCGCGCTTGTTGCGGAGTCCGTACTCGCCGGCAAGCTAAGAAAGTATAAGCATGTTGCCCTTACGAATAGATGGTCGAGAGTAGTACCTTCAACTCGGCATCGAGACGAGCTGAACCGTATGCACGACGAGGGACCTTGTAACTGTGATAAAGAAAATGTTAAAGACCGATCGAGTTCGTTGATGCATGGATTTGGCTCACGTCTTGCTGTGGTTCCGCGGTGCCCTACACGATGATGAGTCACTCGTTCGCGGTCGTCGTGCACGATGAGGACGTACCTTGGCATTTTTCTTGAGGGGGGACGACTTGACGGGGTTCCAGTTGTCACATCTACCCTCACGCGGTTGCTCCGCCACAACTGTACAGTTCCATCCCAAGCCACCCGGAGATAGCCGAACTTTCATCCCCACTCTGTCCACAGGGTTCAGGACCGACTTCGACGACGCCGACCTCAACAACGTGAGTAACTATCCACGAAATTTTTGACTGTGTGCTCAACGTTGCCGACGACGACGCAGACCTCAAGATGCCTCACTCATTCGGTTACCGTGCGCGTACGCGCGACATGTTCAAGCGGGGCTTCAAGGGTAAGTGACACACCGTCTCATCGTTTGCTAGGGCACGATTTCCTGACGAATATGATTAGAGCATGGCCCCATCAAATTGTCGACCTACCTCATCAACTACCGGGTTGGTGACATCGTCGACATCAAGGCGAACGCTGCTCAGCAAAAGGGTATGCCTCACAAATACTACCACGGGTCCGTACCTCCCCTCCAAACTACCACTTTCTGTTCAAACTGAATACTCGAACTGGTAGACGAACTGGTATCGTCTACAACGTCACGCCACACGCCGTCGGTGTCATTGTCTACAAGGTCGTCGGCAACCGCTACATTGAGAAACGTGTTAACATCCGTGTCGAACACATCAAGCACTCAAAGTGCAGACAAGAGTTCTTGGACCGGGTGAAGCGTAACAACGAGTTATACGCTGAAGCCAAGGCAAAGGGCGGTGCGTATCTTCTTCCATTCCCCCATTGATCTGATGCTGATCACAGTTGGTTACATAGAGCGTGTGTTACTAAGACGCGTTCAGGTTCTTCCTCGGGCGGCACACACCGTTTCCGTCTACCAAAATGCGCCTCAAACCATGACGCCTGTACCATACGAGACCACGATCTAAATGGGATGTGCTATTCGTTCGTCGTTATCCGTCTTCCTCTATGCTAGCACTGCCATGCTGTCATGCACCTCCATGTAATCATGACTTCACCCACCATGATGCGTATCCTCATTTCTGAGCACCGCTTTTGATAAAGTGGGATGCGAGAAACGGGATCTCTCCACAATTTTTGAGTTGTAGGCCAGTGATACACAGTTGTTGGTACAAAGTCCATCCCAACACCATTCAATGATCAAGATCACGTCCATTCGCTCTTTGACCCACTCAAGCTACGGAAGAACTCAGCATAGGCATGATCAACGTCAAACAGAAGCTAAATCGCAACCCAATCAGTGAGCTTCCAGAACTCAATGGTGTCATCACAAACCTGTCTCGACTGTTCTTCTGTGATCTCTTCTGAGGCTTTCATACCGTTCAACGTGATCAACCTTGACGCGAACCTCATAAGTACACCAAGTGGTTATGGACACGGACTTGCATAAGATATACATACCAACTGACCATCCGACTCCTTCCTTCCCAATCTTTGCTACCTTTAAATCGCGCGTATCCCGTAACAAGCTCTTGGAGAATCGGATGAAGTTGGTCTTTGGCACGAAGTCGAAGTTTAAGTGCGTCCATGAACGTGATAAAGTTCTGTGCAGCAATATAGCGTTGGCAATCAGCAACACTGAGACGTGCACGACGCACCTGGGTCGTCTCAGCGATCCATTTCCCAGTTTCTGGACCCGCTTCGCTCGAGTGCTCGACCGTTGCTGGGACACCTACCTTGATACGGTGTAACGCCGCTGGAGTGTCCATCTATGCGCATCGTGAATAAGAGTCATTCAAGAGTCGGGATGCGGAGTCCGGTACTCACCCGATACCGGGACATGAACTGCTCAATCGAAGGTACAGAATCCTTGACCAACTTGAGCATCGTCATATATTGCGACAAGAGTCTTGTGCATGCTGGTGAATACCTCTCCGCGAGAAAATTCATATCAGCACGCGATGTGGAGGGAGTGACGATAGAAAGACGATGAAACAATAGAGACCAGACTCACTCAGCAGCGGTAAGTGCATCACGCACATACGCTCGTTCGAGATAATCAAGTGCAACGATGATTCCAAAGAGTGTTGCTAGAAGAGAGTATTTCTCTCGTTCGGTGTTGGTGGTGTATAATCGCACTTCTTCATCGAGAGAGAGCGGCGTCGACATGGTGGATGTTGATCAAGCGTAGTGCAGTTACGCGGGCTAGACTCGCTAATCCAGTAATACCACCCCTGAGTACCTTTACCTCCTTACCATTCTCCACAACCTGAGGTTCGCACTCACCCTCGTCGATCTGTCTTGATACTCATCCCATCAACACTTCTAGTATGACGTTAGTCTCAGGTCGCTACTTCGGATATGTGTTATCCTGCAGACAGCTCGAAGACCGAGCCGCCGCACGTGGATATCCACCCGGACCTCACCTTCCCTCTGACTCAACACCGGTAGTGCACGCAAAATGGCTTGCATATGCAGCAGGACTCGGAAAATCACAAGCCTCTCTGCATTTCTATCCTCCAGAGAATAAAACGTTGTGTTGTATTGCTTTGGCTTCCAGTTACGCTCGAGCCCCTTGGAATGACAAGTTGCCGATGAACCCACCACCACCGGAGGAATACGCTGCGCTGCGTAGGTTGCTGGGAACGGACGAGATTGGGCAGTGGTATGTGATTAAAGAATCAAATAAAGGAAGACATTAGTTCCCTACACTTCGGGCCCTCATTCTTCCATGCCGGCAATTACTAGCAGCAGCCAGAGATTATTCAACGACGCTCTCGTCGTGTTTTCCCCAAAACGTCTCATTCTACTCATACAGCAGTGTTTTTCAAGTCCCGTTCCGAGTTCACAACATGGATTATCGCCCCTTGTTCAGCGCAGTACAAGAAAACGGCCCGCCGGCCTGGTCTCGGCGACACCCGCCAGGATCGATGTATCAGACTGTATGAACTTTCCCTGGCGCTGGAGTGGTGCGGGGTACTCCGAGTCGTCCTACCAATAGTGACGTCACCTCGATCCTCCCCAGTCTCCCCCTGAGCTCAAGGTTTTTTGTTCATCACCTCGTCTCTAGTTTCAATTCACGCATCAACTTGAATACGCGGCCGAATTGTTCATCAGAACCCTTTACACCAAGCAACTCGTCTTGCTCACACAATCTGAACTAGTTTCTCGTTACCCCGAGTTCAGTGAGAGGTTCGCATCTGCTCTGCTCCCTCGTGGTCTGCTAACCGACTTCATACAAGCAGAGTCACCCTCCATGATAACACACCTTTTCGGATACGTCCTATCCTACACAGACCTCGAAGCCCGAGCCGCTGCCCGTGGATATCCCTCCATCCCTAACCGCAAAACCGACAGCCCAGCCGTCCTACACGCCCACTGGCTCGTAAGCGCGGCAGGGCTCTTTGACGCCGAACGCTGTTACTACAAAGCCCAACCCCGGTTCTTTTCAGAACCGAAGGGAGACGAAATCTGGTGCTGTTTTACTCTGGCTGCTCCGAAAGACAAAAATCCAAGTTACAGTCGGTTGCCGTCGTGCCCACCGCCTCCTGAGGAGTACGAAGTGCTTCGTAGGCTCCTGGGAGAGGACAATATGGGTCGATGGCACGCAATGTGGGAGTAGTTCAAGTTGCTTCGATTTCAAGTCGTTTCCAGTGCATGTCGTGCTCAGTCTTTCCTCATCCCAAGTAGTAGTGTGACCACATACTCACCCGGTCCGCACAAGGGTTGCGTAAGGGACAGAGAAGCCCGCAAAAGTTCACAGAAGCGTTTTTTAAAGTTCGAAATGATAGGCATGGTTGTCGGGGTCGGGAATTCATACAGAATTCTATACAATGGCGTAATGATATGAGATCATAGGTCGGTCCGAGAGCGAGGACGACAGATATGAAGAAGCTAGGGAGAAGCACGGCTTCAGCACAAATTTGCTATATGTATATAAGAATTCTGAGTCTGAAACTATTTGAGGTCAAGTACCACTAAACTACGATTCCTTCCTTCCGAACCCACATCGTAACACAATCTCCCAGTGACACCATCGAATGCACAACGGTTTGCAACCCTGAAGGCATCCTCCTCCTCAACACCATACTTTGCGTTCACCACCGCTTTACAGCCCTCGCCACTCGCATCCATCGAAAACTTGTACAGGGACCGAGGACAATAATATTCTGTCTCCATCGCAGAGTAAGTGGTGATCAGTCCCCGCGCATGCCCGTTGTCGGACACTTCCAAGATTAATGCGTATCGTGGGCGAGTCTCGATCGTGAAGCCAAGTTATCGTACGGGGGTTAAAAATAATCTAATTTGTATAATAGATGCTCGTCTTGCTTGAGGTCGACTTCTGCTTTCATTGTAGCGTGGCACACAAGACAATCATAGCTTCATTCAGCATGCCCACAATTCTGTCCCTACACGTTATCCTGGAGGTCGAGTGGTTGGGTGCAGCGCGCTGTTACTGCTGGAGGTGAAGCGGTATGCAAAGCGTGTCAAATCGGGACTTCCACGTCGCGAGAAGGTCATCCAACATCTAGGAGAGGCGAAAGAGCAAGTCATACGGTATGCGCGTCGTGCGTTTCAACGACACTATCAACAAGACGAGCTCATCGTCATGGCCGCTTCTGGTCCAGTATGGACGTACGCAATCGTGACCCGCCAGCAGCTTGATCACCCCGTAGTCTCTCCTTCATGGATCGAACCGCTTGATCTGCGCCATGAGAAAGCTCATGAGACATTGAAAGAAATCTCAAATGCGTTGACCTACTCCGGTCTCTAAACATTTACACAGTGAGAGAAACAGTTACTCGGTGACCTACTTTTTTTCTGACGACTCCCCTTATTTTTGCGATCCCCAGGTCCAACTAATCGAGCTGTGCGACACTTCGTCACCTCTCACCATTCGTTTGTCACCTCAGTCCAATCTTGCCGAATCCCTATCGCTCTGCCAGTGCCTCGTGCCAGGGGGAGAAATCCGAATATTGGTCCCTCGTCACTCTTTATCCCATTACCATTCCCATCGCTCAACTCCGCCTCGTCCCAGGGGGAGAGTCTGAATACTGGTAACCCGTCACTCTTTGTCTCACCACCAGTCCCATCTTTCCACGCCACATCGTCTCATGGGGGAATTACGTTTATCACCACCATGGCATCATTCCCTGTCATCTTGCGAGGCATCCTCGTTGGGGTTTTCGGGACCCGACTTTCATTCCATCATCTATTCCCATACCATCATTTTCCCTATCCAAGCCCGTTGAATCACGGCCATCTTCGTTGCACTACGTTCTCGCAACATCACCTTTACTATACGTCGCGTCCGCTACTCCTTCCGTAAGCGACATTTACCCGTAATCACCGTTGGAGTAAGTTGTTCTAAGGGGGAGTGTGACGATCCGGGGAACGCGCTCTCGCTACCTCCTTTTATATACAGACTCACCCCTCTCTACACATGTATACCTCGTGTTGGCTTGTTTTTCCGACCTAATACTCCTTTTATATACCTACTCGTCATAGTTGGTCTGTAAGAGGTTCCCCTTCTATAGAGGTTCTTCCTTCTCCCTCCATGCCCCCGAGTCTGAGCTCCATCACTGCTTGACAAGCCGGTATCCCCGGGCCGCCGCAGAGAGGGCCAATGGTGAATGCTCACTTCTCGCGACGATTCCCCCATCCCCGTCACTGTGAATCACCGTCCGTGTCACGCTGCCCATGCCGTCACGGTCGCTGAGGTAACCCATCACGTACCCTCACACCTGAGACATGACAGAGTAGAACATACAAGCATACTGTAGAAATATCCTTCAGCAGATTGCACCTGAGTTTACGACAAAGTAATACAAACATATTAGACCTATATTTAGAATATGTTTCTTGGGTAAAAACAATAAACAAATTGGAAAACCCAGGTGCAATATGACTATGGGTTTGTTTTGACTCTTTTGGGTGTTCTTTTTTGTTCCTGCCTGCCAGTGTGCTTTTCCAGCCTAAAATCCCTGCCAAAACCCCCCCTAGCGTGCAAGAACAAAAATGGATGCCTGAAAGAGTCGAAGTAAACCCCCAGTCATATTGCACCTATGTTTACGACAATGCAGGACAAACATACTATATCTGTATTTAGAATATATTTCTCAGGTATAAACAATAAACAAATTGGAAAACTCAGGTGCAATCTGTTGATGGATATTTCTATGATATGTTTGTATGTCCTACTTGGTCCTGTCTCAGGTGTCACCACATCACACTCCCCATCACGCCCGATCGGGATTTGATTTCCCCCATTGGGGATTGACAAAGTCTCGCCCTGCCTTCAAGATTGCCAAACGGCTGGCCTTCAATCTCAAACCCTTCCTCTCTGTCTCTCTTTCTTGGACCCAGACCCTGTTTTGTTTGTTTTTCCTTCATCTCTTCTCTGTTTGTTTTTCTTTTCTCTCTCTTTTTTCTTTTTCTTTTTTGCTTCTTCTCCATTTTGATGCCATTTGCCATCTCCTCCCTTGTCCTCCCCTCGTGTGGTGTTGGCACCCTGAGTTGCTTGGGAGGTGTTTGCACTATGCTACATGGGGCTTCGCCCTTGGCTTGCACCCTGTCCGATGGGGACAACCAAGTGTCGTCAGGGAGGATTTCATGCCATCTCATGGGGCCCATTCAGTGATGACAGGCAGCTTAGTGAGAGAACTGACGTCATCTTTTTCTTTTCTTGGACAGCTCCAGCACATACCCAGTGTCCCCATTGATCATTCAGGGGCTGCCAGAGGATCGACCCCCCTGATCTTCATTCAGAGCAATGCAACCACCCCCACCACGGAGGGAACCTTTGATGATGGGTCTGACACAACCACACCAACAACACTCCCTCTCATCTTTCTCATCCTTGGCTTTGGCATTCCACTCTGGTGAGTTCCCCCTTTGCTTCGAGCTTGGGGTTTCAAGACAAATCATCAAATGGGATGCTGACATTCACCCTTTCTGTAATGACCTTCACCACTAGCTCAAGAGTAGCTAGTTCTTGAGGCAAGCTTCAGTGCAACAACCTTGAAGACCTGAAACAACTCAAAACAACCAAGAGTTGAATCAAGTCTACACAAGAACCAGTAGGTTTGAGATAAGAGTTAAGTGCTGAAAGTGAGAAGTCACTACAGCAGGAGCAGAGGGCAGTTGAAGAGGAAATCTCCAAGTGAACTAAACTGGGAAGCATCCCAGTCAGTTCCTTGGGGTTTATATAGTTCTACATCTATTTGTACATGTTTGTCCCTACTTAGACTATAAGAGGTAAAGGTACATGGTATGATGTATGGTGATTTTATGATGTTATGATAAGAGATGTGAAATAAGAAGCTGTGTGCATAGCCTGGTGAAACAGGAGGTGGCAGCACAGGAATGTGAAACAGAGCATAAGGCATAAATGAAAAGAAGCCTGTCAATATGAAACATGCTGTGTGACAGCGTGAGAATGTAATTAGTCTGTATGGGGATAGAGTGGAAGTGGGATGGGGACTGTGGCAACGAACTAGAACACCACATGTCTGTGATCAGATATGATCATAAGATAAGATCCTGAAGAGATTAGATAAGATAGCAAAGCGAAAGAAAAGTGATTAAGTCCATGAATGTAGTATGCTTTGTGAGGGCATCATAACACTACTCCCCTCCTATGGGTTGAGCATCCGAGCAACCTATAATTCTTCTTCAGGTTGTTCATCCTCAAGTTGCTCATCCTCCTGTTGATCCTCTACTGCCTCAGCAGATGCGATGGTTGGGGATGGTGGGGGTGTTGAGTCTGTGCTAAGCACATCTGGGTCAATAACTTGCTCATTAAGGCCTGGTGCCATATTAAGGCCATAAGATGGGGGAGGAATGAAAGGCACATCCGGAATTGGGGAAACCACCAGCCGAGTCATCAGTGGTTGATTGATTGTGTGTGATGAATGTTGCTCAGGATAGGAGTAGAATGTGAGTGAGTACACGTGTAAAGGCACCTCCCCCCACCCAGTGCTGGCATGTGAGGATTGCTCAACAGAGCATCCAATAGCCATTCTGCGAAAAGTGGGCCAGAATCTGAAAACCCAGAAGACGATGAAGCACCCTACTACAATGATGGGAGCAAGGAGGAGGAAGGGAAGAAGGAGAAAGTAAGGGTGGGTCCAGAGGATGACCATCCCAAAGATAAAAATCATTGATCTGACATGGAGGGTTTGAAACCCTTGGGCGGTGTCAGTGACAAGGCTGACAGTAGCACCATAGAAGACATAGAGGCCGTTGACCATGATAGCAGCCATTTGTGTGGTGTTTTAAATAAACGGATGGGCGGTGGAGAGAGAAGGATGGGTGAAAGTGTGATCCTTATATACTGCTAGCCTCGAGATGACTAAGCGGTGGCAGTGGGAAATTCACAGCCTCCTCTCGAAGCAGTTTGAACATGGTGAGAAAGTCTACAGATCCCATGGAGATTGCTTGGGGTGCAGCCAGGTGAGAGCGGTGAAAGTCCACTATAGCCTCTGGCGCATTTTCCAAATCCTCCCGGGTTTGCCATGTTCTATCTGTTTCTTTGTACCCCTTCCAATGTACCAAATACTCAAGTTCTCCTCGTTGCAGACAGGAGTCCACAATGTAATTGACCTCCCATTCATTGTCTCTGTCTTCGTGCACATGAACTGGTCCAGGACATACAACCAGTTGACCTGGAAGGTGTTCCTTATAAGGTTTAATGTGACTGACATTGACTGTAGGGTGAATTTGAATTCCCCTGGGAAGGCGAAGAGTCACTGCATTTGGTCCTGCCAGAGTGGTGATCTCGTAAGGGCTGATCCATTGCTCAGAGAGCTTCTTTGAAGTGCATGTCAAACACAGGTTTTCTGTGGAAAGCCAGACCTTCTGCCCGATTTGATAGTCAGGTGCAGTAGATCACGACTTGTCTGCAAGGTGTTTCATTTTAGTTTGAGCTTCCATTAAGTTCCGTTTTACATCATCTAGGGTCTTTGCCATGGTATGTGTAAAGTCACATGCTGCAGAAGCAATAGACTCTCATTGGAGTTCTATGCCCATGGTTGGGTGATACGTATGGGTGACTTCAAATGGTGACTTCTGTGTGGAAGTGTGCTTCTTACTGTTTATGGAAAACTGGGCAATGGGTAACCAATCAACCCATTGATCTTGTTTTTCAAAGCAGAACATTCGTAGGAACTTCTGAACCTCTTTATTGACAATCTCAGATTGACCATCAGTCTGTGGATGGAAGGCA
>JBBPJZ010000606.1:0-16515 GCA_038089015.1 Chalciporus aff. trinitensis | reverse complement strand
GAGGGGATAAATGCGCCCCGTTTTTAATTCGAGGAAAACAAAAGTCCGGAAATCAAATCGTATCAGTATCATTACAAGAATATTGAAATTTGTTGGGGTGAAAGAGCTCAACAATAAAGAAGATGATGACATTTAAAGAAAAGGTCGATGGAGGAGGGGGGAAGAGGAGGGAGTGTCGTTGGGTGAGATCGAACAGGACAACGACGAACAGAAACGGGTAGGAACGTACCCCAAGGTCGACGGTCCATTGGACACTGTTGTTTCGAGGCAGCCGTGCCGAGCCACTTGAGCAGACAGTGCATATGAAAGATATGACTGCACTCGCCCCATACTATAACAACCATACCACAACCACAACCACAACGCGCGCGTCAGCATACCACGCGCCTTCAAAAGCTTCCCCCAGAGACAGCAAGAAACGCACGCACTCAGAGGACAATCATCGCCTGGCATCTTGCAGGATGGGCAACAGCCTTCGTAGGGCACACGACAGATACCACATACGTCGCCCTCGTCGTCTTGGTCGTTGTTGCCGGTGTTCCAGCGCCATTGAGCGACGGCGCCCCAGTGTTTGATGTGGACTTTCATTGTCGTGAACGACGAGATCGTGGTGGCATACTCATGACGAACAATCGGGCGGATGGTTCAAATGCCAAATGCGATGCTCCGGTGTTTACTCGTGTGGACGCGTCGCGCGTATGCCTCCATGCCAAGAGGGTAGATTTAGTTCAAAAGTACACTAGAGAAGCGTAGGCACAAAGGGGTCCTACGGATTCATAAATAGTCCTATTAGCTAGCTAGTGTGTAGAGGCATGAAAGAGCCCTAATATCCCTCCTCCGAGCAGAGCTGCTTGATGTTCTCGGGGCTCGAACGAGGCTCGAACATCACTTTGAAAGGTGCTGCATGCATGTTCGCCGTATCTGAGAATGCGAACGAATCGATTGGTGCTTCAGGATCCTCGGATAGCCGGAATGCCCAAAGTGTGAGCGCGGTGTTGATGAACACAGATCGGTTTGCGATGTGTTGCCCGGGGCAAATTCTGGTGACCAGAGCTTAACGGAAAGACAGGCACCGAAAGGGGTGTACCATACCTTCGACCAAATCCGTATGTGCAGAACCGTATGTCATCTCTTATTTCGCCTTTCTCATTGAACCAGCGCTGGGGGTTGAATTGTTCAGGGTTTGGGAAGACGTCGGGATCATTCGCAATCGCCCTAGAGGCCTGGCCGTTATTGTCTGCTGACGTCATCTTGGATTTCGCAACTTACCAGTGGTTTCCAACGACTGTGGCACCTTCCGGAATCAAGTAGCCGCGCCAGACAATATCCTTGGTTGCACGATGAGCGAATCCTTAGAGGGATTATATGGACGTCCTTGCAGGGAGTTCGAGGTATGACATACCTCCAATACTGACGGGACGCCATCTCAGGCTTTCCAACATGAACGCGGTGACCTGAGGGAGCATACCCTGGTCCTCAAACGATGGTACTATGGTTAATCCACGATCAGCCTTGCGTCAGACGGCTAGCCCAGCTCTGAAATGGAACTTACATCTGTCCCTTCCAACAACCTTGTCTAGTTCTTCTTGTGCCTTTGCCTGAGCCTCAGGATGCAAAGCAGCCGCCATCATCATGATTGTGATAGCGGAAGCAGTCTACCAAGTTGGACAATGTTTCAACAAAACACCGATGATGACCAAATCCTGTGATCATACTTACAGTATCTGAGCCCGCACCAAACATTGCCCCGGCTACATATGCCATCTCATTGTTACTAAGCTGGTACTCTTTCTGGTGCTCGAGCAGGAATTGAGCAAAGCAAGGCCTCGCCGTGCCCTCCGCCTGTTGGATCATGAGTCCCTTGCTCAAATTGAAATCAGAGACAAAGGTGTTATACCATTTGCTGACGCACGACGTCAAGCTGTCCGTTGAAAAGCTCTAGTTCTTCTTGGTGCCATCTCTTGAGCGTACTGAGATACCCAGGAATGTATCGCAAGATAGGGTAAGTATCCACAAGGTATTTGCCGGGACCAATGGTTTTACCGAACCGCGTCAAACAACGGTTGACAGCGATAACTTCTGGGTCGCTATACGCAGTCGGCGTTGTCTTCCCATACGTGACCTCCATAACCACGGATGCTGCATACCTAACGAAGGAATGAGGGCCGCAGAAGTTTCTGAGTACTTGACATACATACGCACCGTTTGGCATGCATCTGATGATTTGCAGGGTCCTCTAAAATATCTAGCACGACGTCCTTCGCATGTCGTATCTGCGTTGGCTGGTATGTCTCCGAAACTTTTGGTTGAAGCATTGCATGCAGGGCTCTACATGACAACGTCAAAGCCCAATGCAATCAGAGTTTGAACTACCCTTGAAACGGGAACTGGCACTTACCTTCGACGTCTGCGAAGTGCCTCCCCATGTCCTTGGGCAACAACTCTCAACCCCCCCGAGAGTGTCTCCGACGCCGCAATGGAGCGAGGTCTATCAGCAAGTGATGCACCCTCCTTCTCCATAAGCTCCATCGCAGCCTCGTATCGTCCAATGATGATGAAGAGCTGAGGACCTTGCCTCAGCGAAAAGACGGGTCCATACCGTTCTGTCAGCTTCGCAAATGCGAACGGCGCACTGTCAATGTGGGATGAGTCTCTTGACTTGAATCAAGTAAGAAAACATTGCCGTGATTTAGGTAGTTGATCTTCAAACCACCAGTGTCTTTGTGGCCCCGGTGGGAGGGGTAACCGCTTTCCTGAACCCATCAACCGTTCGACGCATGGGTAGCCAAATATGAGAATAGCAACACAAGCAAGAGGGACCGAGAGCCAGCTTGAGTCGGACATTGGCACGATATCAAAGGGAGGGAACGACGGTGGAGACTATTCAAGCAGCTGAGAGCCCCAGCTATATAAGTTGCACGCCAGGGGTCATTCAAAACTAGAAATTAAGTCCGTTGGAGGATGACAGATGGCAGCTGACACGCACTAGTAATACGTGATGACTGTGGATGACTGGTAAGACCAGTCTACAGGTTACCCGTCCAGCCTTGGAGAGTGATATGCATGTCTGCGGAGATGTCCAAAAAACGATACTTTGTCTCATTCATACCCACGAACGAACTCATAAATTGAAGGACAAAGTCTACCTAAGTATTATCAATGTAGGGAGACAAGATGCCAGTGCATCTCTCAATCCGAGTCCTCTAACGAGCACCACTATTTGATCCGTTCTCCACTCAATCGAGGCTCAAATATCACTTTGAAAAGCTCTCTATGCATATTTACCATGTCTCAGAACTTGAACACAAGCGTTTCGATAGGCGACTCGGGGTTTTCGGACAACCGAAACACCCAGAGTTACGAGGGCAGTGTTCACGAAAATGAGGGCAAACAATCCACTGGGAGATAGTCTCTAGATAGTCTCTAGCGAGTCTCCAGCGATTGCGTGATGTTCTCTCCAGAAACAAAGCGGCAAAGCGGAGCGAGTTGTTTTCGGATAACGCTCTCTCCAGAACGGGTTCCCACGCTGATTATCGATCGAACTTATACCCTCGCTGTCAGATTCTTCGTCCTCGTCGGTACCCATACTTCCCCTCACCATCCATCAGTCATTTTGTTTTCTCAGCTGCATCGGGGCCAGCATATATTGCTTGCCAATTTCACCAGCAACGGAACTTACGCATTCGGACTCTGCCCCAACCGGGTCACTCTCGCGTACCGTCAGTCGTTTCCGTACGTTCTTACCTCCTTGGCGACAATGGTACAGTGCACTGATCTCTTTATCTTTTTTTTCTAGTCGAGTTCATTGTTGACTGGCCGTCTGGCCAGCTCTTCTATAGTGTCTTCCTGTACTACCTAACAGTGAGTATTTCCGCTGCTGTCTTCTCATCCTTAGCAACACACTGATTGTCCGTCGTGTCTCCGTTGCCGTCCTGACGTCCTCAGCAGCGCGCTGACTATAACGTGCTGCCTCCGCCGCTGTCTTCCCGTGCTTAGCAACATCCGACGGTGCGTGTCGTCTCTACTGCTGTTTTCCCATGGTTAGTAACACGCTGACTACAACATCCTGCCTCCGCTGCTGTCTTCCCGTGCTTAACAACACTCTGACAGTGCATAGTATCTCCACCACCATTTTCCTGTACGTGGTGTCTCTACCACTGTTTTCCCATGGTTAGTAACACACTGACTGTGATGTGCTGCCTCCACTGCTATCTTCCCGTGCTTAGCAATACTCTGACTGTGCATAGTGTCTCTGCTACTGTCTTTCTGTACGTGGTGTCTCTACTGCTGTTCCTGTGGTTAGTAACACTAACTGATATTCCTGTTTAGCAACACACCAGCTGTAACACAGTGTCTCTGCCACTGTTTTCCTGTGCTTAGCAATACACTGACTGTATGTAATGTCTCTATCACTGTCTTCCTGTGCTTAGCAACACACTGACTGTGACATGGTTTCTCCACTACTGTCTCCCTGTACTTAGAAGCAAACTGACTGATGTGGTGTTGTCATTCCCACAACTTGCTGTCTTTGTCTATGTATGTACCCACTTATCTAGTTACTGATTTCTGATGACAGTTAGGTTTTAGCTCTGTAGCAGTGATACTCACATCACTTGCAAAGCAAAATTATCCTGTTGTTCACCATTGTATGTATCAACTCCTTGATCATGGCCCTGTTGCTCATATTGACCACAACTCAATTTGTTCCCTCAGACCACTATCCTTATCTTTGTGAGTATTAGCTTTGATCTTTGTAGTAGTTTTATGTCATATAAACATTGTATTTATTTTCATAACATATCACTTGCTAAAGTTATTGATTTCTCACCATGATAGGCATTGATTTCTTCAAGTACAAATATTTACAGACACAGTATTGAACTGGTCTCTGATTGTATGCCTTATTCATTATGTCTATCATTATTGATCGTCTGATTTTTAAAGCTTGGTAGATCTACGTCTACATTTAAAATCATAGACATAATCACTTTGATAACCATTGGTTTGTTTCTGCTATATAACTCTATTGTTTTGGTGCTGAAGGTTTGATTTAACAGGTTTTCATTGCTGTTCTTTTGCATAAGCTGTGTACACAGCCATCTTTGTGCTCTACATAAAGTAGGTTGGACTTTTAATCATTAATTTCCTTTGAAATTTATTCAAATATTTCTCTAGGATGTTTACTCTTTGTGATATCACAGCATCCTTGAAGAACTTGCCAATTCTTGGCAATATATCCTTTCATGATCTTCTTAGATTTATGAAATTTTCTTGCATGGCAAAGCCTGTGATTGAACATCATACAAAAGACATATGTTATCCACCTGAAAATCTTCCTATTTCAGTGGAGACATTACTGGCTGGTATACTTTGCTCAAGCACTGATATCATTCACAGCTACTGGATTCTACTGCGTCATGTAGTTTGGTCTGCAGATCCAGTGATTCCTAGTGCTGCTGATATTGAAGAATACAATAGATGTGGTTCAACTCAAAAAATAGGTGAGTTTAGTTTGAATTCATAATTTATTGTAATGCTTGATATTTGTCTAGCATATGGGAGCATATATCCACCAACCAATGTTTGCCTTACTTCAAATTGCTCTGCTATGTTAGTAGAGCCAGTCACCTTTGAAGCAACACGGTTTACCCTTCAATATGGTGCATTACCCGTTTATGCTACCTCAATGTACTGTCGGAGTATGTTTTTTTAGTGCTTTTGTTATTTCTGATTTTTATATTTGACAAAGAGTGCTCTCGGCGATATTACTCCAATTATAGTGTTCACAAAAGCACTGATTCACGAACTTACTATTCTGGAGTTCCAAGTACCATTCAAGTGGCACTTCATTTTTTTATTGATACTCCACTTTTGGAGTTATTTGCAAATGCCAAAGTGTTTGGCTGGTAAGTCAATTAACAATTTATGATTTTATTTATTTGACAGCCATTTAGGTTATCAAGCATGAATTGTGCACGCATCTATAATATGTCATTGGCCAATACTGATGCATATATTCTCAACAACCAGCCTGCCTTTGGCAATGTAAAAAAAGTAAAACACCAAAGCCCATCTTGGCCCTGTTCCTTGCAAATGCGAGATGAGGATGTTTTAAATGGATTTTTCCTCTACTCTCTTCTTCTTGACAAAGCTGAAAAACAAAGTCAGCTTATTCTTATGCATGATAAGCAGCATCGTACAAGAATTGATGTTGCATTGATTGCAAGGAATAAAGAAATGGAGGGAATTGGTCAGGAGGCATATCCTCATGCATGTGACAAATGCTTTGTGGTTTTAAACAATACACAAGGGCAAAAAGGTATGTTATAAAATTATTACAATGAGAAAAGCTCTTGATTTTTTTAGTGAAAATTCAAGCTGCAGTATGTGATGGCATTACCATAGGCCATCCATGCTGTTCAGTACATGACTGCAAAAAGCCTTTGGATAGCCATCGAGTACGATTTTGCTCAGAGCATCAAGATCTTTGCAATATTTGTGCTATTAATGGTTGTCAATTGCCTTGCACACATGGATCAAGCACGTGTCATCTTACAGAACATCAACAATTAGAAGACACTTACTACAAGCCTGCAAAAGCACTTTTCCAGCTTCGTGCTCGCCTTACCAAAGCAGGATTATCAGTTCCATCTGATTCTATGACAGCTGAAGAAGAAAATACCATAGAAGAGACCATAGAATGTAATGGAAAATCAGAGAAGGGAAACTCTTTTCAACTCAAGGCCAGATTTGGTATTCGACGAACACACAATGAGCAGCTCATTATGAGGCCTTGTGGTGTTATTCTTGCTCGTGCTACCTTTTATGGATCTGAGGCAATATCAGCAGTGAATGTAGGTTTTATTGTTTGTTTTTTTAAATTATTGATTTTTCTTTTCATTTTAGGATTTTGCCAAAGCTGTATTTCCAACTCCTCAATTAACACCTGAATACTTTATCTTTGACAACAACTGCAAGCTTCATGCACATCAAGAAGTCATTCAAGATAAACATTTCTCAAATACAGCATTTCCTGTTGACGTCTTTCATTTTAACTCCAAACACAAGGAAACAGATCTTTACTGTCAAGCACATTGCAATCCAGCTGCATTTCCTGAACTTTTAGAGAAGGGAAAATGGTGCTTTAATACTTCAATCTGTGAACAGACAAATGTTTAGCTAGGAGGATATCAAGCAATTCTACGCAATATGTCAGTGCATAGGTATAATTTCTACTTGGATGAAATGATTAAAAGAAGAAACCGATATGTCATCTCAGAGCTAGAGAAAACAGATACTCATATATGGTTATTACCATTAGACTTCTAAATGTTTACCTTTTTTTTCACTTGCCATAATTAGATTTTCATATGAAAGCTTTCAAACCTGATTGCTCAAACAAAGACTAGTTTCAAAAGATCAAAACTGTAGGTGAACACTAGCATGAAGACTCTCCTATAGCACATCTTTAAAGAAAGAATTAGGTAGAAGATTCTTCTGAAGTGAAATGAAAATCAATACTTGATCAAAGATCATTCAAGAAGGAAGAAAGATCAAAATCAGAAAAATCAAAGGGCATATCTATCATATTACCAATTTCTGCTAGAGGATCAGCAGTAAGGGATTCAATGTTGATAGAAGTGATTTCTTGCTGTTCCTGACCTTCAATTACTGATGAAGGAAGCAATGATAAGGATGTGGCAAAGAGAGATGAAGCAGGTGTCAAAGAAAATGAGAAGGAAGTAGATGAAGTGCCTGCATTTAACTGCTTTAGATTAAAATGTAAAAATAATAGATATATCAAACATACCCTCTTTCAAAAGTCTTTCAGTCTCTGATTTCAACAATGACCACTTTCCTCCTTCTGTTCTACCCAGTGTAACTCTAGACTCCACAAGTCCAAGAGCCAGAGCATCCAAAAATGCTTTCCTATGCTTGTAGAATGTACTAAGCACAAAATCAGTATTAGGAAAGGCAGATGGAAACCTCTTCTCAATCTCCTCAGCAGAAGTTAGCCAGGAGAGAGTATTCATGCCTGGATACATATCACAGACATATCTCCATGGAAACATCTTCTTTCCAGCTTCTCCTGACTTTCGAGATGGTGGAGAAGAAGGTCCAAGTGTGAAAGGTATGATGGACAGACTTGAGGGACCATTGGAGACAGAAGAAGGATCAGACGATAAAGGAGAAGGGGCAGCAAGAGAAGATAAGGGACCAAAAGGAACAGTGGAGTCAATGAATGAGAGAGCAGAGCCAGCAAGAGAGGATGAGGAGCAAGAAGGAATAGTAGAGTCAATGAAAGAGAGAGAAGAACCAGTGAAAGAGAGAGAGTGGCCTGTAGAAGGTAGACAAAAGCCAGCAGAAGGAACAGAGATGCCAGCCAGGGAAGGAGAGATACCAGCTAGGGAAGGAGAGGTACCAGCTAGGGAAGGAGGGGTACCAGCTAGGGAAGGAGAGGTACCAGCTAGGGAAGGAGAGGTACCAGCTAGGAAAGGAGAGGCACCAGAAGTTGGGGACATTTGACCTAGAGTGATGCGCCGACACTTCAAAGGTGAAGTAGAATCCAGAGTCATGTCAGGAAGATGCTTGCTAGTAGAAAGTCTTGTCAGAACTTCATCAAATCCAAGTAGCTCTGAGTCTCCAAGTGAGGCATCTCAAAGAAAGACTGTGGCACCAGTCTTGGGAATCTCGAGGGGAACAGTAGATAACTGCTCAAACCACATAGATTGATAGTAGACACCTATCTCATCAGCAGCAAGAAGTTTGATGATACTCTCATGAGCTGCAGGAGTGAAGACTCCAGGAGTCCGATTGATGACATGAAGGTACTTTGGAGACTCTCGAGGCTATCAAGTAAACCACTATATTATATATCACATATACTTTATACAGGCATGCTTACCATGACCCAAACAACAACAGTAACAATGCTCTGCACATCTGACTCTGCCTGGGCCAACTCCTTCGACAGCTGCTCAGCCATGAAGGTCTTGGTATGAGCCTCAAGATATGCCCGAGCATAGTGCTCATCAAGAGGACGTGCATATGAGCGAGTAGTAGATCCAGTATGTGAAGTGGAAGGTGTAACAGTAAGACTAGAAGATGTTGAACTCGAAGAAGGCAAGGTATCCAACGACAATGAAGGGTCAGCTGGTAAAAGAATGGCTGGCAAGTCCACAACTTGGCAGGGGCCATCTGACGAAGCAGCTAGCAAAGCAGGGTCAATGACACATGAGGCAGTTGACCCATCAGCCTGCTGCACAGGTGGAAGTGGCGATGGGAGAGGAAGGGCACTCTTTGGCCGGTGAGAAGGTATCCCACAGCCACCTGCAAGCTTGCAGCACTGTGCACAACGAGGTGGTCGTCGTTTGCACTTCACATTAGCTGCACGAGAAGAGCCATCACCCTTGCGACAGCCTGCGATAGGGCAATCCAAAGTCTGGTTTGACTTAGACCGCATAGACACAGAATGCAATGAGCACTACAAACGATCAATGAAAATCCACAACAATAATGGCCAAACTTACCAATAGGAAGAATGAGTGTCTGGCAGGAGGTGTCCAGCAAAAATCCACTCCTGCAACCGTGAAACTGCTCCAGGCAGGGATGGGGCCAGCGACGAACAAAGAGAAGAATTCACTGTAAACTTACCCTAAGCCTGATTCAAGCGGAGGCTCAATTTTATGAGCCACCACATGGTAAACGAACACTGCAGTGTGATAAGTGAAATACGGCGAGAAACTCGTAACGAATATAATAGCACTTGCCTAAGTCACCTATGATGACGGATCATTGACGGACAGATGCGAAGACTTCGATCAAACAAGAACTTGCGCAAGCGAGGTGTTTGCCATCGTCAAGAATATGAGTGATACACGGGAGCGGATGTACAGCAGTCAATGGCAGTGACAAGGGAGCAGAGTGGTTGCAGCGAGCGGGACAGGACACAGTGGGAGTAGGCTAGTTGTGACGACGACGAGCGTGAGTCTTAAGAATGCCTTGAACAGCAGGGATAAGGGATCGGGTGGCAGTGTCGGAAAGTTCCGATTCTCCAAAAACAAATCTGCACTCTCCGAAAACAAATCTAAACTCTGGCGGAAAACAAATCTAAAATGCGTGGGAAACGTTTAGTTTAATTCTGGATACTATCTGGATACTATCTCCCAGCGACCTCGAATTTCTGACGAAAATAGACCCGTTTTCAATGTGCTGTCCTGGACAAACCCTGGGCCTTTAGTGATGAAAGATCTCCATATACTCGAACCAGACTTTTTGGGGTTTGGAAAGACATTGGGGTCGTTGGTAATCGCCCTGAGTGTACGTTAGCTCACGAGGCGTCAGTTCAGCCCCCTGTATTCACCAATGACTTCCCCGACCGTCGCTCCTTCTACAATAAGATAATTCCGCATGATGAGGAATTCCTGGCAGGCATCGGGGCTAGGTCAAGATGGCGTGAACCTACCTGCGACGTACCCCGATGACCTGAGGAAGCATTGCCCGATCTGCGAAAGAACGCACCGTGTTCATATCGATTAACGCAAAGAAGCTGAACACGAAACAAGTTATTCAAGTTTGACGCACATCTCTGCCGGCCCACGACCCTGTCCAACTCTTCCTGGGCCTTGCTTGTGCGTTTGAGTGTAGAGCAGCAGCCACCATCATGATCGTCAATGAGGAGGCCGTCTGTATACATCACGGTACAGTGAGCTGTCGAAAATAACTACATTGTGCTGCAATTGGACATACTCTGTGCCAAACATCGCACCCCGATCCCCTGGTCACTGAACTGATACTCTTGCTGGTTCTCGATCAGAAATTTGGCGAAACAAGGTCTGGCTCTGCCCGTCGATCGTATAAGTTGCTAGAGAGTTGAGACCACCAACGACTTTACCATTTATTGCCGTATAAAAAACAAGTAGCTGATAACGCAGCGACAAATACGAGCACCTCAGAAACCCAACTGGAATCGCATTGCTTTGTGTTTTGTTTCAAGCTTTTCTCTAGAATTAGCCTTAACTCTCCAATAGCTGAAAAAGCAGGTCCCTCTGCCGTTTCCTCGGCCTTTAGAACTGTTCGGAAGCACATTACATTTGCTGTTAGTGTTAGTCTTCTTCTCGCGCTGGCGGTGGATAGACCCAGAGGAGCACTTTTCTGTATCGATTGGGAGAAAAGTTCAAACTTGGTATGCTAGTGGAGTGCAGGTCGGGGATGCAGCTTGATGTTGAGGATAAACTCGGGTCAAAGTTGGGGGTCTTCTTGATTAGTAGGAAGTCCATGATTGACGATCACACCACGGTGAAGGACTATCTGCATCGCGAATCTTTGGTCTAGAGGCTAGGGGAGAAAAGCAATGATTTGAAGGAATGCCTCCGCTGTGGTGATTCCAAAACATGTGAATATGTGTGTATCCTATTTACAGCGAACGAAGCGCTGTCAGCTACTAAGTAGTACTACACAATGTATACAGTACAAGATGATTAGGGTCTAACATGGTACAAACATAGAGAGTATATAGAGGCATGTAGCGATGTAGATTCGTCAACTGAGCACCAGCAGCTGGTCGTAATGCATAGTCATGAAAAGGACGGAGAAACAGAGAAAGTGGGGGGAAACCGATGACAGCAAGCATGACGTCACCGAGCCCTAAGATTCCTGAGCTCCTTTTGCACATCTCTGATGTCTGCGCGATTCCACTCGCCAACCCAATTTTGTCGTGTTTGAGAAACAGAAGGTTTGGTGGCGTGCACGAACGGGGCGTCCTTGATCATATTGCCAACAGAGGCGCTTCGTCTCCTGCCAGTGTGATCCGGAGATGGCACGGAGTGTTTTGGACGTGATGAGGAAGCGAGGACGAGTTCGGGGGGGATGTTCTCCCCAAGATGGCGTGTAAGTTTGGCCATCTGTTTGCGCCGGATCTCAGCAATATCAGGTTTAGCGGAGAAACCGGGCGAGAGAGGGGAAGGAGGGAAGCAAGAGACGGATGCACGTGATGGAGTAGGAGGATGTAGCGGGGATGCAAATCGGCTGTCTGTAGGCGTGACAGAGGCCGACTTAAGATGCAGACAAAGTGGGTGGGCACCATTCCCCGAGTTACGCTTGCGCGTGGTAGTTAGGCCAGGTGGTGTTATAGAAAGGGATTCGTTGCTTGCGGCAATACTCTGGGGTAGCGAAATCAAGGACGCTGCTGGTGAGGAATCACGCAGTGAAACCGAAGAGGCGGAATTGAAGGAGGTAACCGACGAGAAGCAGGGACGGTGCGTGAAGATGGACCCCTGACGTTTCAGTGCCTTGGCCATTGGGTTTTTGACTTTGCCTATGGGTAGCAGCGTGAGGGGTATATCGTGTTCCAAAAGGTATGGTGTGGCGCCCAGAACTGCGCCGAGCTTCCTGGTCGAGCGTATGAGGCGTGACCGCTCCTGGGGATCAAGGGTATTGGTGGTAGGTGGGAGATAAGGAAAAGTGCAAGATGTTGGGGTAGACATTTGAAGAGGTATATGGAGATACAAAGCGTACGCGCTGTCCAGAAAGAGTACAAAGGAAAGTCACCAGTACTTTGTGCAAAGAAGAGACACCAGGGATGGCAGAAGAACCTGGGACTACTAGATATATGACAGTAAGACAATTGTCAAGACCATACCGACGTTCACAATAACGTCGGCAGCGAAAATGGATCGAACAAAAGCAATGTTGTTCCGCAAAGGGAAGAATTACCTAATTAATCTCGGTTCAATAACACTTTCCTAATTTGGTAATCCATTGCGTACAAGTTTAAACTCGCCTCGTTAACGTTGGGCATGCATGCCTGCGCACCTCAAGGACTCTGTCAGGCCATCAGTGCACAGTGAGTAGCAACATTGTATTACCCTCGCTCCAACTTGCTGTGTGTCCGCCCTCAAGGCAATGTCCCACTATTATACGACACCGTACAACGCATTCCGCTGCCAGTCATCGGTCATCGGACCGGTACCACGAGATCCGCGCGGGTGAGGTTCTGATCCGTGGGTTCCCTTTCCTGCTTCAATTTGGTGCAGTAATGGAACACATCAGTATACCCCGCATCAACTGTGGACGCTGAAAACCATCTGGTGGTAGGAGTTATATACGCAGCAAGTGTTGCTGGTGTACGCTACCTTCAAGTCGTCAGCTTGCAATAACTCGGCGGAAACTCTGATTTCTGCGAAGCTGACATGCTTGAGGGTGCCACTTTGGTCCTAGCGAAACACCCTCTCCATCGCCAGCACAGAGTCTTGATTATTTTAGTGGCCTATGTGTAGGAGTAGGATATCTTTGGATACTTTGCATCCATGAGGTGTGAGGCCATGTGAGGTCGGATCCCGGATCATATCAGATCATATCTCCCCGTCTTGCGTTTTCGTTTAACCACCCAACTTCACATGTCCCAATCGCCAACTTGCAGTCTGTCAAAAGATGGATCAGTATCCTGCTCACATGTTCTTTGCCAAGTGCATCATGCAGAGTTCTGGTTCAGCCTACGAGTATATATATAACCGCTGTTGACCATCATCTTCTCAGGTCAAATTCCATACTCTCCAGCTGGAGCACCTGACCATCTTTGATCTCTCGCCGCCCGACTAAATCAACCGGATGACGGTCCTCGAGGTGGGTAACTCGTGGCGCTCTTACCATAACAAGTCAAATAGCTCGCTTCGAAGACAACGAGAGCTTTCCGATAGGCAATGTACTGAATCTATGGAGCCCATCGCTCAGTGTTCGAAGAAGGGCGTGGTTTGCAGCTTCGGTGAGATTCACATCAAGGATCACAATAAAAGTGTTTCAGGATCAATGAACACCTTTCCTCCACTAGTACGTTTGTTTGCCCAGAGTCACGGCATCCGTGGCAGCCTGGAATGAACAGGAGCCGAGTAATAGTGTGGATTTACTTTCAACCTGCGGTTTGCCCACTCTCCTTACTTTGACGCCCCTCACTCACTTATAAATACATTCATTGCCCATCGGCGAACCTGTCGCCATGTACAGACAGCCCCGTCTCTCTGCGCTCCTCGCAAGCGTCAGCTTGCTGCTGGCACCCTTCGTTTCCGGTCTCGGCTCACAATGCGAGGCTCCATTGACAACTGGCCTGGCTGCACCAGGAGAGCCATACTGGCTCCAAAACATGAAACACCAGGGAACTTCCGCGTTCAACCCTAACACGACTTACCAGGTATTCCGCAACGTGCAAGACTACGGAGCAAAGGGTGATGGTGTAACCGATGATACCGCAGCAATCAAGTTCGAAATTTGATTCTTATGGCGAGTACGAGTTCGTTGAGCTATTTCTGCAGCGCTGCAATGTCCGACGGGTATCGTTGCGGTTATGGGTGTCAATCCTCAACGTGAGTTGTTGTCAGCCATGACCCCTTTCTGCTTACTTAAGTTTTCTAGGCTGACTCCTGCAATCGTGTATTTGCCTGCTGGGTAAGAAGCATGTTACAAGCGTAATCGCGTGCTGAATGGTCTGGCAGGAAATATGTAGTGTCTAGTCCCATCGACACGTATTACTACACTCAGATAATCGGTGACGCGAGAACACCACCAACCCTTCTCGCAGCGGCAAACTTCACTGGCTTGGCAGTCATTGGTATGTGCTCTAATGATCACCATACAACTGGCTTTCATACTGAAGTACTACAAAGACGCGGATCCTTACGCCGCTGGTGGTGTGAATTGGTTCATCAATCAAGACAACTTGTGAGTTCTTTTGCGCAGTTGATCGGAATGAGTCCTGAGAAGTGCAATTTATCAAGTTATCGCTCTATCCGTAACGTGATCATTGATTTGCGTCAAGTGCCGCACACTACACCTGCCATCGGTATTCATTGGCAGGTATCGCAAGCCACCTCCCTGGTCAATGTCGTTGTAGAGATGTCCCAAGCGAATGGCACGCAACATGAAGGTATGTAGACTTCAATTCGAGAAATTAGTTGGGATGTTGATGTAC
Organism: Chalciporus aff. trinitensis; assembly: GCA_038089015.1. Classification (NCBI taxonomy): domain Eukaryota; kingdom Fungi; phylum Basidiomycota; class Agaricomycetes; order Boletales; family Boletaceae; genus Chalciporus; species Chalciporus aff. trinitensis. Next base: position 1,553 of record JBBPJZ010000606.1, on the reverse strand, counting down.
GCTCTTCCAGGTCTTTTGATGGAGAACGGAAGGTGAGCGGCGATTACTCGTGGAACGCAGATAACATGTAATAAATCACGCCACACTCGGACAGCGGAGGCTTCATGGGCGGTATGTATGCAATTGAATTGATATTACATCATGTTGATCAGTTTTGCAGATATTGTTTTTAATGGAGGTATGTCTATGCCTTGTGCATGCTCTTCAAGTTGGTTGACTCGTAGCAGGCAAAACCGGTATTGCTGTTGGAAACCAGCAATTCACTGTCCGAAACCTCACCGTTAATAATGCGGTCACTGGTAAGCATGGTCATTCGCGACTTCTCCGCTATTGCATTCTGACGTGCCTCCGAAGCCGTCAGTGCTGCATGGAGTTGGGGTACGAATCCTGTGCTATCTTACGTTTCAGCTCTTCATAACTTGAATAGGTTGGACTTACCAGCGCGTATTGATCAACAATTGCTCGGTAATTACTTCTTCTATCTTCATTTGCGATTCGACGTCTGATGTAAAACACAGGTCGGTTTCGCTTTGACTACTGGTGGAACAACCTCTGCCACTCAGGTAAATATCCATTGTTGAGAATCCATTGATAGCTTATTGATGCCCGTCAAGACTGTCGGTTCTGAGGCGATTATCGATGTGAGCGTTGTGAATACGCCTATTTTCGTCCAGACCTCGAAACCTAGTAATGGCACGCTTGCGGGTTCCATCGTACTGAACAACGTCAACCTATACAATGTTCCCATTGCAGTCGGTGTCCTAAACGGCAGTGTCGTGCTCAAGGGTTCGACAGACTCGATGCATATCGACTCCTGGGCCCAAGGCAACGTGTACGTCGGATACGACGACGCACCACGCTTTACCCAAGGGTACATCCAGCCCCCACAGAAGCCATGGAACATCATCGACGAGAGCGGCAACATTTTCGGCAGAGCACACCCCCAATATCCTGATTACTCGGTTTCTCAGGTTGTCAGCGTGAAGTCGTATGGTGCTAAAGGCGATGGTTACACGGATGACACCGAGGCTCTCCAAAACATCTTTGACATGGTATGTCCTAGCAGAGTTTCGTGCTGGGTTGAAACCGAAAGGCTTTCGACGGTAGTTCGCAGGTTGCAAGCTTATCTTCTTCGATGCTGGAACATATTATGTCACGGATACCCTCTACATTCCTGCTGGAACTCAAATGACGGGAGAAGCTTGGTCCGTCATTATGGGAGGTGGCCCCACTTACCAAGATCAGACAAACCCGAAGGTTGTGGTACAAGCCGGTGCTCCTTGGAGCAACGGCGTCTTCGAAGTTACGGACATCATCTTCACCACCCGTGGACCTGGTATGCTATTCCTTGTGCTTTCTGCATTTTGATTTAATGCCTTCTAGCACCGGGTGCCATCCTCGTCGAGTGGAATGTCGCACAACCTTGGGATCAGCAGGGCGTCGCAGGCATGTGGGACACCTATCTTCGGTATGTCCGACTATTGACTCCTTACGATGGCCCTAATGCTTCTTTTTGAACTCAGTCTCGGTGGTGGTAAGTGCTAAGGTGCAAT
>JBBPJZ010000605.1:0-16519 GCA_038089015.1 Chalciporus aff. trinitensis | reverse complement strand
ATCCTTGCGCTGGATGACGAACGACAGAGTTCTTTCGGATGACGTCGACGACTTCGCGAGCATCGTCTATAGACGGTCGAGCTGCACCCCCATCTCGTTCAGAACGTTGTTTAGCTTGAGTACGTTTTCGAACGAGTTTGGATTCGGTGATCGTGTCGTGTTCTTGTCGAGAGAGGGATTGGGGAGAGGGTTGTGATAACGCGGAGAGACGTTCGAGGGCATCGTCGTTGCCATGATCAGCGGCCTATCAAAAAGACGCACGCGCGTTCAGTACATCGACTCAACAACCACATTGTCCGTGGACTCACCAGCTGATACCACATCCGAGCCGTATCGAGATCTTTGGTACCACCCACACCGACTTCCTTGTAATACCCCATCGCAAACTCTGCACTTGGCAACCCTTTGCGCGCTGCTTTTTCCGCAAACGTGAACGCCAGACTCTCATCCTTGTCAAACGACCCTTCTGCACCACACAAGAACCACTTGCTCAGCGCCATATCTGCCTCGACCTCCCCCTGCTGGCTGGCGAGCGAATAATATTGCACGCTGAGAAGAGCATCGAACGGGAAAGGTGGCAGGGCGAATTCATAGGCATGACCGAGTTTGTACTGGGCGGGTGCGAAATGGAGGTAAGCGGCACGCTCGAGGTGGACTCGGGCTTCTTGTTGAATAGACGAATGGGATGGAACGAAAGGCGCAAAAAGTTGTGGTGACACCGTCACATGGGAAAACTCTCCGAGAAGCAACAGTCCGTATACGTACGCCGGTTGAGGTACTTGAACAGACGCAAGCGTCGCAGCACGCTGAAGAAGGGGAATTCCGACCTCTGGCTGTGCGTTGAGTCCCAATTGACCCATGAGGTGAGCCATCCCCATTCGCTATTACATAGAGGCGTGGGAGATTAATGCTTTTATCACGTCATGTTCGCATGGAACGTGACTCACGTAGATGCAGCTCTCTACGTTAAGTTTGACACCACGTTCAAAACAGTCACGGGCGTGCGTCGCATCGTTGAAGTTTTCGTAATCACGACCTAGTCGGAACCATGCCTGGGCATGGCCTGCCCTTGCGGCTTGCTCGAAATCGCGGAAGGCGACACGAGGGTTCTGAGGAACGTGATCAGGGTAAGCACCCGAGGCTTCGAACGTCGCTCGAAGGTAGATTGCCTCTGCGGCGAAGGCAGGGATGGGATTGGGATGTTGTGCACCTGCGATCTGAAGGATCAGAGGGATTGCGACCTGGGCAAGACGTGCCAACTGCGGATCTGATATGGTGACTGGACCGACGGGCGGTGTATCGCTAGAAGAGTTCTGCTGGGCGCGATCGATGAGCATGAGGACATCGCGTGCCCAGTTTACTTTTAGTGCAGGGTCATGGTTAGGTTGTTGAACGCTTGGCAGGGCAGCGGTGAGTGATTGGATGGTCGGAAGAGGCGCGGTGAGCGAGGGTGCACCGCCCTGCTGCCGGGGCGGTGAAGGCGCTTGGGGTGGTGCGTAGGAGGGTTGGATCATGGATGCGCTTCTTGGATGGATTTGAGGTTGTTGAGGTTGCTGACTATAAGCCATGGGTGGGACAGAAGCTCTGTGTTGGGGCGGTGGAGGCTGAAACTGTGGTTGGTAAGGTGGCTGATTTGGAGGTTGATATTGGGGTGGTCGCGGTGTCGCTGGAAGAGCAGCCAAATTACCCTGATTCCAACCGTTTGGAGGTGGTGGCTGGACTGAAGAAGCACGTGGTGGAAGTTGACCCTGTTGAAGCGGAGGGAAACCACCTGGGTTGTAGCCGTAGGGAGGTTGTTGAGGTGGTCTTGGAGAAACGACACGGTAGGGGTCTTGGTACGGAGCCTGCTGAAAAGCAGCGGCTTGATTGTCTAATGTCCTTGCCATCTGTTTATATATGTAATCGCAAAAAAATAACACAGAATGGTCAGCAACCCATCTAGCTCGTCACAACGTCACGATGGCGCACATTGGCAGGGATGCTTGGATCCAAACGGTGGGGACGAGGTGCAGGAAGAGGCGTTGACGGGGGATGAGGAGGCTGAAGTTGGGATTGAGCGATGAATTGAGGAGGGAGGGGTGGTATGGGGGGTGGTGGGTTTGAATGTCCCGTCACGTAGCCGGCTGTGTACTCAGCAGGGTGAGGGGGAACAGGCGGAGCGGACATATCGATTTCGTGTTTCTCGTCCCTGGCGTCTCCTTTTTTTGCCTATTCTTATAATTCTTGACGGCAGTCTTAAGCCCGCGATCCCGGGAATCGTCAGTAGTAGTAGTTCGTCCTGGTCGTCCTTTCTTGAACGATCCGGTGCTAGCGCTCAGTGATTGTTAGGCGATCGGGGCAGCGCAGTTGTCGTCGTCGTCGTCGTCGTCGTCAAACGACTGGACCTGTGGTATCCCGGATCCTGGTCGGATCCTGGTATTTAGCTGATGCCAGTATCCATCAACCCCACACAATACATTCAATTCAGGAAAGCTGTGCTCCTCCGAGCCTGGAGGGCTGTCACTCTGAGGCTCGCCTATGACAGTGTACCTGTGCCCGTAGTTGGTACGTACTACAACTTATGCTATCCAACAGTGCAGACCGCACCCCCTTCACGAGGAGTCTACTGCAGCACCTTGCCCAAAATACACATCGATGGGCTAATCCATGGATCCAGATGCCTCGATCTGTCGATCTACCCTGATTTTTTAGCTGGATCAATCAATCCTGTTTATCTTCTCCGGCTATCTGCGGCGCATCCGGTGGGTGGCCCTCCGAGCCCTTCCGTCCACCACCCCGAGGAATGATATCACCTCATCTCCAGAAATATCACCCCCACTCAACCAATCACTCTCGGTCTTTTTATACCCCGCGACTCCGTGATGACGCAGACGAACGCATCCTCACGGATCTGCGACCTAGTCTTCAACTCGGTGAGTTTCCTTGAAATGTCCAACTTAAATCATCGGTGGATGATGAAACTTAACCCCCCCTTGCCACCACTATCGTATCACGATCCTCGGGCAGGTCGGGCGGCATGACAGGTCTCATGCGAATTAGCACACACTACCTCCAGGTACAGGATGATCCTTGGGACTGTTCTCAAGCATCAACTCCCCTAGCCGCTCTACCAGCCTAATCCCTACCCACGTCGCTCTTAAATACCCGTTCATGGGGTCTCGCAGTCCACGGTCAACCACCTTGAACCCAGTCCTATACTACGCTGCCAGTGACCGTCGATCCTCGTAGGTAAGCACATACATCCTTAAGTACCTTTGATGAGTGATGGCACTGATGCCATAGCACAGCTCAGGACCCATTCATATAAATAAGCGCTACTCACTGTTATTTTTCTCACAACTTTTCCCTTCACTCCTTGGCGCTGATTGTGATTGACGCCATCCTCACACTCGTCGTCACGGATACAAATGAGGGAAACGATCAAGAGGTTCATATTCCCTGTTCCTTCCCTAACACCCTACCGCATCGGACTGTCAGCATCATGTGCCTTCAGTGAAATTTGGTGAACATCCGCCTCACTTGGACTCAACTGACTCATGTGCATGAGGAACTGCGCAGCCTCGGAGGAACATCGCACCGCTGTGAAGTGGGATACAATACCGTATGTCGCAGGCCCTGGGGCTGTACTGCCTCATGCTCGACATACTTAATATTGTTTTTAGCACCACAGCGTCGTGGCACTGGTCTATCGCCCCCCTGCTTACTTACTTATTCATGCACTGGCAACTCGAACACCGATACCTCGCGTATGGGGGTATACTCGTCTGACCAAGCATCCCGCAGGCCCGGGTCCGCAGGACACACGTCGACGCTGTCACCAGCACGGCTACTTAACACCCTTCAGAAGCACCGTGTATCGCCTCGTACTAGAATGCACGTCCCTTCAGCGTCACAGTTAACCTCGAAGCACTGATGAAGCAAACCCTACCTCCCCTCCCTTCGGAGCATCCTCCAATAGAACGGGTCCCTTTTCACATCGAGACGGAGCCTCAGGACTTTTTTTTTTTCTGACTGACTAGCTCTTGTGACGACCCCCGGATCACCTCTCACCCACGCCACTGGCAGTACATTTCCACCCTCATCCTCGTCCTCGTCTTCCCAGCTTTGATGCCAGACGTGTCCAAGTCCGCCTCGAAAACTCGTTGATGGATATGGGTGGCATGAATTGACAGTCTGGTCACCCCGACATGCGGCGCCTCTTCTCGTCTTCACGTGTGGTACGAAACGGAACGAGAGGACGGAGCGCGTCGTTGCGCAGTCTGCATCGACCCTACCCAGGGTCACCAGTCACCGGTCACCGTGGACCAGTGCGATGGGAGGGGGTTAGGACGTTGTGAGTGTCATTCGTACGAGTCATGTTCTTGCGCTGGCAACCCCAAAACGGTGTCTCCTCAGGCTCATGCAACCGCACTGCGTTACGAGAACAGACTCCTAGCATTTCACAGAAAAAGAGCACAACACACTTTATTGACCCCAGGGTATCATCGAATTGCGAAAAAAAAGGTCAAAACAAAACAAAACAACAAAAAAGCGTCCAAAATCAAAGAAAGAAAACCGACACCCTACATGAATCGAATGTACACGCCTTGGCTACAGCCCTATCTCACATACGACACCGCCGACAACAAAGATCACACATCCCACACCAGTCCCGCACACCCTCCGTGTTTCCTCCACCAGGGATGAAGAGGGAGATCAATCGCCAAGTCCACACGCGCGCCCCTCGTTACGGCGCACCGTCCGTGGTGGATAAAAACGAGTTGGGAGGAAGCGTTCGCCATGAAGTTACTTCTTGATATATCCACTCTGTACACCACTCGTCAGTGTCACGCGACAGAGTAGAGATACGCGGAGAGGAGACACACCTTTGAGCCGTTCCTTGGGTACGTTCTCGCCATTGTCGAAATCGAAAAACGATGGATCGATGGAACCTGCGATCGGTTCGTCGTCTGGGTCGTGGTAGGGCTGATAGTCCGAGTCCGAGTCCGGCGTGAGATGGGAGATGGGAGACGGAGGGAAGGAAAGCGTGGGCGGGGACGTACCTCGAAGTAGGGGTGTTGAAGGGCTTCGACGGCTGTTATCCGTCGCTTTGGACTAAACGTGAGGCATTTTTCTAAAAAGTCGATTGCCTGCGTATGGCGGGTGGTGAGCAGGTGCATTATGTGGAGTGGAAAGGAGGACTCACGAGTTCGCTGGTACCGGGGAACATTGTCTTAAAGTCTCTTCCTTTCCTGAATGGAAGTGCACGAATGTATTCGCGAGATCGAGGTGATGAAATGGCGTAAAAGTCGTCGATGGAGGGGGTGCCGAGGACGTCGAGGATGAGGGAGAGTTGATCGTGATCTGAGAACGCGCATAGGATGAGTACATACGTATGCGAACAGGGGTAGACTTACCTGCTCGAAGGGGTGTTGAAGGGTGTTGATGCTAAGAGACAAGGTAGGTGGTAAGATGGATGGCACTCACAGTCACGTCCGGGGAAGAGGGGTTTCCCGCTGAGCATCTCTGCCAATACGCAGCCGACACTCCACATGTCTATTGCACGCGTGTATTCTTTGAATGTGAGCATCACCTCTGGGGCACGGTACCACCTGTGACGTGTTGGTATGCGAGTATCGGGGGGAACACGAACGAACGCACCGTGTTGCGACATATTCTGTCATGAACGTACTGCTGTCGTTTGCGACGTTTGGCGGTGGTCGTGCTGATCGTGCGAGCCCAAAGTCACATAGCTAGCACGCGTGAATGAAGAATGAGGGCGATGACGATCGGCTGGTTGACTCACCTTGAGGTCACAGTTGGCGTTCAAGAGGAGGTTAGATGGTTTCAGATCGCGATGAAGGACGTCAGCAGAGTGGAGTGCCTTCAGCGCTCGGAGTGTCTGCATCGCTGCCATGTCAGGCGTCTCGTTCGGGCGGGAAGCGGGGGATGGGATCACCTGGTAGATAAAGTACTGACAATGGTCGTCGCTCAATGTTTGTGTACGGATGACTCTGTGCAAGTCTGTCTCCATGAGTTCCTGTACGAGATATACCTCTTTGAAGAGTTCGAAGCTGGGGGGTTGAAGGATGTCGAGGATGGAGATGATGTTCTCGTGTCGAAAGTGGCGGAGTAGTTTGATCTCTCTGAGTGTTCTGAGACAGAACATGGAATGGTCGAAGGGAGTGATACGTTTGATAGCGACCCTTCGTTGAGATGGCAGATGGATCGCGGAGCTGTGTAAGAGGACGTCCAGATTGAGGTGATCGTCGAGGATGAGAGTGAGTGAATGTACTAACCATACGATACCATATGCACCTTCGCCGATGACATCGAGTACGCGGTAAGTGTTGCCTACGATGAAACTGTCTATGCGATCGTCTGCTGCCATGTTAGAATAATTTGTTCAAGTTACTGTCAGCGTCTATAATGAAGAGACAGGTTTGAGGTACTACTGTCGGATATCGGATGTGTGGATCCGACCCCGCATCTGGACTTTTGTGTCCGTTCGGCTATTTATCCGAAGAACCCGTGGAGTCACTCGCCTCGTGTTGGGAGCATGACATGAAATCTGGACCACTGGCCCAGTAGTAGTAGTAGTCATCTTGCAAGAGGATCATCAAGGGGGTCATCGACTCATCATCGCACATCCCGGAGCTATGTCAAACAAGAACTCGACCCCGTCTTGCGCATCCAGTAGACCGATGGACGAGTTCTCCGCTTTTTGGAACGCGTTGGGAACATACACACATCCCCCTGGTGCGGAGGGTACACATGAACAAACCACTCCAAACGAATCTATACCCCAACCACCATGGCCCGCAGTCACCACCCCTCAGAGGCAGTCGAATTCGACAGCTTTCGTGCATCTAGGGGCATTGGAACAGCAATCAGTCCCCATGCCCAAAGTAGTTACCTCTCCTCAGGTGCAACCAGAGGTGCTACAGACATCTATACACGAAGCAACCGCTGCGTCACAAACAGTGTTTACGCCTCAGGCAGAGTCGAATCCCTCGACATCTACCGAGCACATTGAACGGTCACCAAGGGAGCAGCCGGTCACAATGCCTCAACTGGCCTCCGCACCTCAATCAGTCCCGACTACAGTGTCCACTCCCGATACCCCGTCAACTACGCCATCATCTTCGACGGCTTCACTATTCATGGCAGTGCTCATGGCCCTGCAGAGCCAGTTGAATACCCTTCAGGGTGATTATAGTATCATAAAATCAGATATAAAAGATGTTCTCTCTGCGCTCACTACCATACGCACCAAACAGGCCCAGATAGACGAGCGCATCGACACACTGGAAGATGTGATCGGCATTGAACCAGATTGTACAATGGCGATGGTAGAAGGTCGTACAATGACACGACGTGCAAAACGCAGAACATCACAAGACTCGACAGCTGAACCTGCGGCTGATGGTCAAGCACCTGCCGAGACGCAGGAGATTCCGGCTTTGATACACACTTTATCGTGCATTCAGGCTTCTGTCTATCAACTACTCCGTCATGAAAAGGAGATACTTCCACCTCGTATGTGTTTCTGTTCTTTCTCTGAGTTCGAGCTTGGACTCACCATTACTTGCAGCTCCTCGCGTCATTCTAAAAGAGGTTGCGACTTCGCCTCTCCCTTCCCCGCCTACCCCATCTGCAAGTCTTCCTACTATTGATCCAACCATGAACTTGTCCACATCTGAACAACCTTCACTGTTACCCCCATCTCCCGATGCGATCCATACCCACGATCTCCCAACACCACCGGCGCAACCTGCGCCAGAAAGATGTATGCGAGAGTCTGCTATGTTGCTTGATTGATTGATAATCATTTGTACAAATACAGCCTTCGTCGAGGCATCGATTCAGGCCTGCCCTCTCTCGCCTCCGCCCGAACCCCCATGTACTCTTAGACGCAGCCTGACGCTCACCCCCGTCGACTGGAATGCCAATCCAAGTAAGTTCCCTGTGCTTCTGTTCTTTGCTTCTTGACACACAGAAACACTAAACGAATGCATTTTTTGTAGTGACACATTTTACCAGGTTTCCCAGTTCTGGTAAGTCCTGCTCCCTCCACATTTCCATTTTCCGTTCGTCGTGCGGAACACGTTTGATTGAGTCGGGATCTCCCTGACCTGATCGCATCTACCTATCTTAGGAGGTACTGCCCAATTTTCTAGAATGTCACGTCGCCGTCTCATTTCATGCTTCGATTCTAGATTTCATTTATATTGTCTTGGCACGGTCTTGGTGATCCTGAGCTCATCCATCTCACTGAGTCATATCGTCTAGCCCGCCCATCCGCGTATACCGCGGAGTACAAGACGCGTTTCGCGCGCGACGCAGATCAAGTGACGAACCAGACAAGCTCCAACGCCAACGCCAACACCAATGCCAATGTCGTAATCAATCGCGACCAAACGCGGATCCGAGCACCGAACTCGAAATCGGACTCGGAGAGAGTAACTGTGGACGATCTTCGTCGTTTGATGGCGGACACCGTGACGGTGACGAAGCATGTCCCCATGGGTACGATGTCTGCCCCGAATGTGAGTCAGGGTAAAGGACTTGAATTGGAGACACGAACGGGGGGTGCGATGATGGTTCAGAATGGGTTGTGCGATGAGGGGTCATCACGGGAGAAGAAGATGAGGGTCGGTGGTGTAGATGTGCATGCGAGTGGAGGAATGGAGAGTCAGGCGACGCCGCCGAGGTATCGACGGACGTCGATGCCGATGGTAGAGGCGGAGCCTACGAACATGCCAAACGCCAGCGACACACCTGTGCCGGGATTTGAACTCCAGAGTAATCCCAGTCCCATGGAGGAGCCAGAAGACGATGGGATGGATATGGACATGGACATGGATACAGATTTCGAACACGACCGTGACTGTGACTCGATACCTCGTTCGACGACCGATTCCGAGTCTACTTCACCCATGACACCACGGCTAGACGACTCGGATGGGGGGTGTCCGTCGGGTCTTCCTACACCACCTTCGGACGAGCCGACACCTGGACTGTCCACGTTTGCTTCTTTCGCGGTGGTTCCGAACCTGGGCCATGACTCAAACGTGGGACGAGATGGGCATTCGAGTCGTAGTGTTGCGGTTATAGTGACCCCACCAGCTGTGACGCCTCCTCCGTCCTCGGGATCAGATACAACAAAGGAGGCACGTGGGGCGCAAGGGGGTGACGAACGGGGTGTGGATGTGGGTCATGAGAGAGTGGATGATGAAGAGGGGCTGGGATTGCCTATGACACCGCCTCCGCCATCGCCGTTTGTTGGGAGGCGAGCTGAGGAAGTTGGAGTGGATGAATATCAAGATGGGGGAACGAAGGACGAGATGGCGGACGGGATTGTTGACGAACAGGGAACGAGAGAGAACGAGATCAATGTTGGTGGGGAGGAGCAAGTGGATACCCCGACGAGACAGAGTCCTCGAAGTGACTCCGTCGACCCAAGGATACCGACCCCCTCGTTGAGCGAGGAGACGACCTGTGTCATCCCCGTCATCGCCGTTACTCAACACTCTCAGTCGGCCACGCCGCCAAACATAGAGAAAGACCAGGGTCCTCTCTCGGCTGGCTATCCCGATATCATCACCCCCAGTTCCTCAACCGGCCTTTCCGATCTCGACTTATTCAAATTCCAATCCGATTTTTCAGCCGCGTATTGTCACAACCTCGGGCTCGAGTTTCCAGCACGCCATTCTTACCATCCCGCTTCAGCAACTAGCTCGAGGTACCAAACGCCCACGCCCACGCCCTCTGAGGCGACGAGTAGCCATGTGACGCAAGATGAAGAGGAGGTGTGGGATGCGCTTGTGTTGGGACGATCAGGGGTATCGACCCCTGCATCTATTCTCTATGGCATGTACTCTCGCGGCGCGTCTGTTCTTCCAGCAACAGCCACGGGGCAACCCGAAGCTCAACAAGAAATGTTATCCATCGACCCATCCATGCTTCAATTCAAGACTCATCCTCCTCAACCTCCGCCAGAGAGCTCCCCGCGATTATCAGAGGCGTCGCTATCGTCGTTGACATCGCTGGCGGAAACAGGCGTCGAGGATCATGGTCTCATCCACGACGCGGCACGCACTGCCCGTCGCTCAGAGCCACTCGCACATCACGGTGATGCCCGCCCGAGTTTGGTGCCGCCGACGCGTGCGGTGTCGGAGATGACGTCGAGGTCGAGGTCGGGATCGAGACCGTTGGGTGGGCCGGGTGCGTCGTTGGAAGAGTTGTTGATGATGGCAAGGAGACGACCGCTGAAGATCCGTATTAGGGTGCCGGAGAGTATGAGGGGGGTGAAACGGAAGAGGCGTGAGATGGGTGGGGTTGGGGATGACGACGACGACGGTGATGGTGATGTGGGGCAGGACGAAGATCGAGAGACGGAGGTGTGTGTATGCGTTCGATTTGGATGATGGGGGGATGACTGATTGGATGTGTTTGGGATGTAGGCGTCAGGGGAAGACGAGGCGCCTCTTCTTCCGCGTCTGGGTGTCGCGTTGACGACGCCTGCACCGACGCCGACACCTCCGGCATGTTCAGTCCCAGGAATCAATGTTGATCCTCGTCCTCCCAAGACGCATACACTTGAGGATGCGTTGCCAATCGTGCCTCGCAAGAAATTCAAGCGTGCCACCCCGCGGAAGGGTGGTAAGAATGAGGTTCGTTCTCGGAAGAAGACAGTCAAACAAGGGCCAAAACGGTACCCGACGTACTACGTCCAGAATGGGGAAGTGGTCATGGCAGAACCTGAGTCTGCATCCACACCTTGTTCAGCAGCAACGTTTCCCATGGTGGAACCTCAGGAACCCAATGCGACGAACGCGATGAACACACCACCAGAGTCGCCTGTCCGACCGCCACCTGCGTGCTCGAGTTCGGACAGTCCGAGGACCATGACGGCGTCGCCGACGAAGGAGGATGTTTGGAGCAAGATTGGTATGGGAGATGGCACGTGGCCCACGTTGCCGAGCGCATTTAGTCAATGGGACGAGCAGGTATGTTGCAAGGTTGATGTTGCATCGAACGGGTGGTTGACCATGAGACTTTGCCTCGGTTGTCAGTTTATTCAATGTGACAAGTACGTGTTTCAGCGTTGGCGGTGATGTTAGGGGTGACTGATGTAGATTGGTGCGATATAGCTGTGATCTTTGGTACCATTATGGTTGTGTGGGTATCGAGGAGGGGGATCCGAGACTTGAGGACGGGGCGTTGTTTATATGCCCGACTTGCCTGTGAGCACCCGTTTCTTTATTTTTCGACTCCAGAACTGATTCAGTGATCAATTTATTAGAACTCAAAGTAAGTCTTCGAGCTCTTTCCTTACCCTACAGAAGTGAACCATGAAACCGTAGGCGCGAAACGGAGAGCTCAGAGGAAGAACCACGACACGTGCGCTCGTCCTGACTGTCCTGAACCAGTCGGGAACACCGATAACTACATTGTCCAACGACTTATTGGGCGTAAACGGCTCGTGGACGGGGTGTACCACTGGCTCGCAAAGTGGGAGGGGTGAGTCGAACCATCGTTGTTCAGATGATCTATTTGTGGTGAACTTGTGACTTTACAGGTATCCAATGAGCCAGGCGTCTTGGATTCCGGAAGAGAACGTTACTTCTGGCAGAAGGGCGTTATTTGGGACGTTCGAGGCGGACGCTGCAGCAGAAGGTGTGGACCTTTCTAAGGCGGTGGTGCTCCTCGAAGAAGCCGTTGAAGCAGGTTGGGAGAATTATACCTGAGTCGGCGATACCTATCCAGGGATGAAAAAAAAAAATCAAAATCAAAACGAGGATCAAGACCCGGGAGACACTGTGTGGTCGGGATCGAGACTCGTCAAAAAAAAAAAATACCACCAGTAACGCCTTTTATACGCGCATTTTGCACTCTTTCCATTCATTGTTATCTGATTGCATACTCGCATCTTCATCTCGCATCACACACGGCATACTATGTAGACTTTTTTCTTCCTCTTTTATCGTTGGTCTGCTGTTTACTTACCCCCATGCACTGATGCATCGTCATGCTATCCATTTGCTATGAATCCGCTATTTAGATTTTATCTAGTCTGTATATTATACATAGTCGTCCAACGCGTCTCGATTGTCATTGATATGATCATTAGTATGTTTGTTCCATCACTCTGAGATGCAGTCCACGTTTGCATTTTATGTAAGCACGGATCTGACTTGCAGATCCATCGCTGTCGAGATCCATCCCGTACCGAAAAAGTCGTGAGTACATTGACAGCACCAACCAAAGGTCCGGGCCCAGTACGTGTACAACAATGAGAGTCCGCAAGAACAACGTATGACTACTAGAAAGAGCAGCATGTGAAGCTTATATGGAGGTCCATCCAAGAAAAGCGGTGGTCAGTAGTATGACGAACAATCCCGCTAATAACAATGGTTGGAATCTGTGGGACCGCGTACTATCCAAGTCTAACCTCATCGCGTAACTCTTCCTGTCCGCTTCGTTTAAAAATACGCTGTAGCGAGGGCTCACCAAACTCCACTCGATATTTCCGATAATCACATCAAGCAAACCCTCTGCATAGGATGCAATTTGCTGATCGAGATCCTGACCGAATGACGGTGCTTTCTTCCTGCACGCTTCAAAGTGGTCCAACGTTTCCGACCAGATCTTCCCAGCATAATCGATCCTCTCCTGTAGATCAAGATCTGACGTCTTTGGATCGTTTTGCATGATTGTGATGATATTATTCGGGGCTCCGTCTTCCAAGTATTCCTTTTTGAAGGAGTAGATGTCCTGTATGCATGGGATAAATGACGCTGCACCGAATTACGAGGATGGACGTTGAAGCTCCTCACTTACATTACTCAAGGCGACTAGATCGACTGCGGCGATCTCCATTTCGTGTATAACCGGGTGGGCCAACACTTCGTCAGATATATGGAGCCCCCGGAGAGAACGCGCTATGACGAAGAATGGAAGGACACCAATCGACATGCGACGCATCCCCAGGTAGGATTGAATATCTTGGCCCAATCCACTCGACAGACGCGTTTCCCGGAGGATTCCTTCTTCGATGATACCCTGGGCTAGAAGTTCGTTTGCTGCGATAAACTGGTCCCAGTGAAAGGGATCAAGACCTGACTTGAGAGCAGGGACTACCTCCCTGTTCAAGGCTGAGTCAACAACATATCATGGGGTGAGCTCGCCCACTTTCGCATCAGCACGACGAGGGGATGATCAGAGTCTCGTCCCCATTCACTATCTCGCAGTGCCATGATCCATAACTCAGCATTTTTCGAAACCTTTGTGCTTGAAAGTCCGTCTCTAAACAAATAGGAAGCTTGAGAAGCAATCAGGCAGCCAAACATAGGCGGTGTACATACGTGATTGCTTCCACTAGAAAGTTCACTGTGAGACAATCGAGAGCTATACTCAAACCTCGGGAAGATGCAAAGGGGTATGTCAGAGCGGCGAGAAGAGGCATTTGGGTCTTGTGGATTGCCTGACAGCGCCAGCAAATGAGCGAGAAAGGCAGAGAGCTGACAAATCGAGGGGTACATACCCTTGCCACAAACCGGCCCATTCTTTTCGTCACCCACGCATCATATTGATTTTTAGCCTCCTTGAGGTGAGGACTAATGTCCCCCCCAGGTTTCTCGGGCAGGAGGGCCAAAAGATTTGGAAGTCGATATGCTTTTGCAGGCATGAGAACGACGGGGGTATTGTATTGAAATAAGGCATATGTAAGTATTTATCGTCAGGCATTTATGCACGTTAGCGTGGGCCAGAAAAGGTGAAGGTCTTGATCTCACTCACGCTTGCCAATGACCGTGCCTAGCGATATGCGCTCAGGCGGATAGCAATGGAAGTGGGAACCATGCTAAAATTGCAGCTAATGGAAGAGAGGTCAAAGAAGGTAGATAAGGTGATGATATATATACATGAATATAGACGGGCTAGATGAGAGATGTTTGAGCGAGAGTGTCAGGCTAGAAGGCACTCCGGCCCGAAGCGAAGCGAGGCTGATCGGCGAGAACTGCGTACGTACCCGCCGAGTAGGAGCTTTGGACGACGCTCGCGGGTCATTATAGTCGATCCATGAAGGGTGAAATATTGCAAGTGTTCATGATCAGCCCACGGGGTATGCATATGTGCGTTTCGGGATCCAAGCTCATTGAAAGCCGAGACGATGTACCCGAACGATTACTTAACTAGGTGGCAGCCTCGGTCGCCGCCTTTGTTTCCTTGCTTGCAATTTCGCACGATCTAACACGAGATTAGATACAAGAGTTCCTTACACGAGAACAATGACTTTCCTGGCTAGTAATATTATGCATCTTAGTGAAACACGATTGGTGGACCACAGATGTCAACAGCATGTGTCGGGCGAAATCGTCGACAATGACCCCTGCAAGCAGGGTGAAGGGGATAAATCTGACAGCGGCGATGAGGCTGCGTGTGGCGTGCCGGCGGCCGCAGCATGCATCTTCATACTCGCCATGTCGTCCAATTTGCTACTGGTCCGCTATCAAGTATACTACAGTCGTGCGATCGCGGTTTCCAAACGGTGAACTGATGGGCGTGGTAGAATATGTGAGTACTTCTTTCGCCGAACTAGAAGCGGGGATGGGATTGAAACGGCGGGCCACGAATGCTGGAGCTGGACTCCCAAAATCAGCTTGTTTGATCTGTACTCTGTCTAGAACTCAGTGAAGGACATAGGCCTCACCCCGCCGGCAGCGGCAACCATGCAGGCGACCGCAGACTTGAACTTTCCCGCTTATTATTGGGTGCGTTCCCTTCATCACCGTTGACTTTCCTTTCGGGACAGACCAGTAACACAAGGTGTCGAAGCGGGCCCCCTCGGATCCAGTACAGACCACTCTCCTCATTCTGGGATACAACGGTGGTCCTAGCCCTAGTTATGAGCTTAAGCGGCTCGAAGGAACTAGTCTGGACTCGGACACCGCAATACCACCCAAGGTATCAACCTTCCTTAGACTGCATCTAATCACCGCCCGCTGGTGTGGGCGCAATTCTCGTTGGGAAAATGGGACCTATCCATTATAACACCTGGACGTTCGGTCATGGTTTTGGACTTGGCGAACAATGCACCGGCTTACAAGGTTTACTTGGTTGCGGTCACAGTGTCATCTCCGTCCTTCCCTGCGAAGTCGAATACGCGCCGCCCATGTAGAAGCAGTCGAAGGAAACATCTATTCAGAAAAAGGGAGCTGAAGTTGGCACACCATCTGCCGTTTGCGGACATTCCAGCTAACGACACGTTGTCGACGTGAATATAAAAGTCTGCGCCGTTCGAGCCAATCCGTCAGTCCCCCAACACTCTCAATCGAAATCCAAAAATCCAACTTACTCTCAGTCTACAATGTCCAAACCACCAGCAGGCGTTTACCATATTTGCAACAGGGTTGCCAACCTGAGTGGTAGACCTCTCGCTATGAATTACAACGGCAAAGGTGCCACTGTGACCGTCGTCGAACTCGAAGAGTTGCAGAGCCAGACAGTGAGTGCCGCTCTTGACGAATAGCTCCGTTACTTAAAATACACGGTTTACGCTGTTAGTTTATCATCTCCGACTACCGCGACGGCAGGACGCAGACCATCTCTCCTAAACTCGAACCTAACCTCCAGGTCGGAATGGGGGATGGCGTTCTAAAGGTCCTCCCAGCCCATAATTACATCTGGACCATCAGGGAGGTCGATGGCGTCTACACGTTCGTACTCTCGATAGCTAGCTCGAGCTCGGGTACTAATAAGCTTCTGTTTATTTCAGTATCCAGGATGGTGCCCGCACCGTCTTCTGTGGCCTGAAGCAAGCTCACGACGGAGAGTCTGTGTCTTTCGGTCCTGGAAGGGGAAGCGAGAAACAGAGCTGGATCCTGATCCCCGCCTAAATAGTGTCAGGGGGACGCTGAAGTCCAAGGCGGTCCTGTGTGTATATCGTGTTTCGTGGTCGTTGACAAGTTCGCGTGAAGTGTACTATTACCAGGATTGAATGTGAAACATGTTCTGAGTGCGCAAGCTGTTGACAGACTGCTCTTGGCTCAATGATAAGCTGGACCGCGGAAAATAAAAAGTAATGGTGTCCCGCCTTGTGTTCGGATTAATCTCTCAGATGATCGGGTCAGTTGATGGTGTCGAAGGCTCAACGCATACGGGCCCCACTCAGCTAGTAGACATCCAGCAATGGGTGTGGCGGTGGTAGCTGCAGTTGCAGCCCTGACTCCCTGACGGTAGCTGGAGTACTGTAACTCTGATAGTTGGAGTGACAGGTTTCATTGTCTTGCAGCCATCGGTATTGGCTTTCGCTCACGACAACATCCTAAGTCATGAGAGATTCGTAAGACATTCGATGCACATTCGCTAGGCGAACTGGAATGACCCAAGTTTTCGGAGACCCGAGAGGACTCCACAATACACTCCTAGCAGTGAAACGTGACGAAATGTGATGTTGAGTTGGGTTGCCAGGGTGTGTTGCGCTGATCATTGTTTGCGAAGACATAGGATCATACTATGTGCCCATTCAACTTGT
>JBBPJZ010000604.1:0-16527 GCA_038089015.1 Chalciporus aff. trinitensis | reverse complement strand
CGCTAGAATAGAAGAACATTGGTGAATTAGTACCGCGAACCGCGGACAGCGACTGGACAGCGCAGCAAGTCCGCGATGTTATCCTGTGAAGACTAGCCAATTAGCGTATGGAGATTTGAGGGACATGAGGTGGACAACATGTGTGCTTGACTTGCGATGAGTAGGTCCTCTCGAAGTACGAAGTAAGTATTACTCATCACCACCAGGTAACTAAAGATAAGACCGGTGGCATCCTCCTGGCATTATTCTAGGGTTAGGGTCACCAGGGGGCCTTACAAACATATTTTTCTTCCTATTAGGCTTAAATTTAGCAGGTTTCATCCCGTATAAATCCACAAACGTCTCCTCATCCATCAACTTGTCCTTATTCCCCTCCAAAATGTCCTCAGTGGCCAACGGTTCGCCTGCTGTACCTCTCCCCAAATCACGAGACGCTGGTCTCAGATCAAAGCCAGCCATATGGCCTTTGGACTCTTCCAATGATTCCGTTCCTCTACCGGCAAAGTGTGGTAGACAAGAAAGACAAGACGGTGTATGCTGCAAGGAGCTCAAGGACGAGGATGATCGTACCCTCATTGACCCTGACATCATCCGTGATGTGTATGTTTTTTCTCATATGCTCCCCAGCCCGGAGCGAACCCTTAGACCTTGGTTACTCACATATTCCACAGCGTCATTGGCCTTTCCGATGGCCTGACTGTGCCATTTGCGTTGACGGCCGGTCTGTCTTCGCTTGGAGAGTCCAGGCTAGTCGTCGTTGGTGGTATTGCGGAACTCATCGCCGGTGCCATCTCTATGGGCATTGGTGGATTCCTTGCCTCTCAAGCCGAGAGAGACCACTATCTATTTCTGAAGCGCCACACCGCTTCGAGAGTGCTTCGAAGTTGTGAGGGTGAAATGGAGAGAGAAGTCTATGCCATCCTCGGCCCCGTCGGTGTCGATGAACGGACCTCTCAATCAGTCACCAAATGTTTGCGCGACGCTGAATATGATACCGGCGTGGATGGGAGCAGCTCGTCGTCAGCCGACGAAGAAGCCCAGTCTCTCAGATGGAAGTCTGGGATGGGATTAACCCCCTTCCTCCTCAAGTTCGGGGATGGTCTTGGTATGTGTCTTGCCCCGCTTTTGAACGTTTCACCGACATATTTCCTTCATGACAGAGGAAGTGCCGACAAGTCGTCTGTATTCGTCCGCAATAACGATCGGTCTCGGGTATCTCATTGGAGGAATCATACCCCTCGTTCCTTACTTCTTTATCTCCGTCGCCCATGTTGCTCTGATTTATTCGTGCCTTCTGACTGGTTTCGTGCTTTTAATCTTTGGAGCTGTCAAGGCGAGGATAACTGGAGCTGGTCAGGGAGCGGGCGGATACTTGTGGGGTGCTGTTAGCACATTACTTGTTGGTGGAGCGGCCGCTGCTGCAGCATACGGAATGGTGGCAGTCCTCGAGGTATGACCCGAGATGCTACGATACCTCTAGAACTTGCAAGCTGTACTTTCAAATCCCAACTGTCCTCGCAGTATTTGCTCTTTCACCTCGGGTAGATAACGTATCGTATGTATTCCCTCGGTCTTGTACTTATATGCTACGGGAATTAATCTTCATTCCAAGTACGGCTTCCTCCTTAGAAGTTGGCGATCCGACATTAGGAAGGTGGGTTGGTCACCAACATGCGTGACACCGCTGGCATTAGCCAGCACATGTCTCGCCTGCATGTTGAGTCTATACTGTGGTATGTGTACACCCTCTTGGCGTGCAAAATGAAATACAAGATTGATGTCCAGTCATCCAATCGACAATCACGGATTTGTTGGCGGACCTATCATGTCTCCGTCCCCGTCTTATTGCAATAAGTAAGCAAAAATAATATGTAGTAAGGCTTGGCTGAGTTGTTGACAGTTGCCTTGCCAGGTGTCCGCGTGCTGCCTGGACCGGAAGGGTGCCATCAGCCAACAAAGTTAGCGGTCCGCTTGTCCGTCTGCTGCCTGGACGGTGAGTCGGGCCTCAATAATAGCCCAGATGATTTCGTTGTCTATCAAGCGTCAGATTGAACTCAAACTGAAGTGTTCTATTTGGTCAACGGAGCACGTTGCTTCTGGGCGAATAGAGCGCACCATAACCGGCCAGAAGGCTCAAGTGGGACGGGGAAGTTACTGTCAAATATATGAAAGACCGCATGGCGAGTGACCAGCTGATATCAAGGGGTTGTCAGCAATGAAGCACAAAGAAAGAAAGAAAGTCTGGAGGACTTAATAAATCCTGACAAGTGTCAAAGACACCGACGAATGTAGTAGAGTCTGAGTTTCCCTTCCAGGCGATAGTACCTCCTCATGCCATCTGCTCCACTTGGAGGGCGTAACAAAGGTGGCAAGCCTTGAAAGAGGTCACTATATTAAAAGCATCAGTTACTGACCTCTCCCATGAGTTTTCGAATGAAATCTGTGGTGGCTTGAACCTTTGTGAGCCAATGTTGGCCAGTAGCTCCGTCAAGTCCGGAGTCACAGCGGGGGTGACTGGATCAGCGTGACCCCAGACACTGCAAGACACACTCGTCTCTTCTCATCTTTTGGACAGCAGCGAATTTCTGTGCACAGCTTCAATTCTCTCAGTTGAACGATATTGTAGCCACCAATTTCGTTTTGTTTTGCAGAGCCACAGATTTCGCGCAGAAAGCGCACTGATTAAATTCTCCGGCGCCACGAAACAGAGCCTCTTTCTCCTTAATCGCCTTAATCTCAGACCGCAAATCAACGCCTGGAATTCTCCCGCTATATGATGGTTCAAGCTTCGAATTCTGCTGTCAACTTGTTGGCAGAGGATGATTTTGGCGTCACATACTTCATAGAGAACGCCCAGCAATTTTGGTCAGGTACGTTCGATCACACGCCCATTACCCCGTCCTTGGAGATCCACAAGAAGCTTACTATACCATCCATGCGCCCCATTCGCTTTCAAATCTCGTTATAGAACTCGACGATATACTACGTCTGCCAAGCGATGGATCCGCCACATTGTCCATGCTAGACACTGCACTCCGGAGATTCGTCTCTCTATGCGCCTCATATCATGGTCAGTTCCTTGTGGCCATTTATTCTTGCCTCCTGTAATACGATGTATACAGAACAATACCTCCAAAGTCCGCTGCAGTTAGAGCATGCATGTCAGTCGCTCTTGGATTCAGAGCTTTTTGCATTTCACTCGGAGAGGATGTGCGAACTTGCGATTGAAGACGCGCGATCGGTATGTTGGACTGTCGTTGACCCGTATTGCACATCTGACCTCTTCGTAGAAAACCGACCCTCACGGGCAGTTCATTTTATACAGCGTTCTGTTATTTTGGGGTCGGCGTCAAATTGCTTTCCTTCGCAGCCAAAAGCGGTGGCAGCCTCTCATTCCGCTCCTTATGGATCACATCCTAGTTGAGATTGATCCGGAAGCCGATGATACGTATCTTGGCTCTGCATCTAGCGCTGCGGGTTCTCGTGCAAGCATCATCATGGGTCCGATCGCAATTGAAGCCAAGCTGAGGACCCTAGCTATCAGGCTCTTATATGAAGTTTGTCGGGTACAGAAGCTGTCTGAGCAAGAGCTATGTGGGTCCACCTGGTTATTATTCGTTCGTGGCATTGATCTTGCTATAGGGGTGTTTGGCGATGCCTTCATCGAGCAGCTTTTTGACCTTGTGGAACAAACACGGTTCATGTCAGATGAAACATTCAACTATTCTGTAATCAAATTAATAGTGAGGTGGACAGTATCTATGTTGAACGTCATTGACCATGGAGCAGGTGGCGCTTAACGAACAGTTCATGGTCGCAGGCCTGAGCACGAGTACCCCAGCTCACAGTAATCACGCGAAAGCGCCTGAAGTACGAAATCGGGTCCTTGACGTTCTTGTTTCTCGACTTGGCTCCAGTAAGACATTCGGGGAGAACATGATCTTCATGCTAAATCGCGCAAGTATGTACTACGCGGCCTTTTCATGTTCACAGCTGAAGATTGTTTGTCAGCTCGTTCTGCCGAGGATTTATGCATGCAGTTACTGGTGTTGAAGTTGCTCTATATCTTGTTCACTTCTAAGGCTACGTCGGAGTATTTCTACACCAACGACCTCTGCGTCCTCGTCGATGTCTTCTTGCGCGAGTTGGTCGACCTTGACGACGAGAGCGAATCGGTGCGTCATTTTTTTGTGCTCCAGGCCCAGAAAGAAGCTCAAGCCCACACAGCTTCGTCACACCTACCTTCGCGTATTACATCCGCTTCTCACAAAGACGCAACTACGGGTTACCCCATACAAGCGTCCTCAAATAGTGATGGCTCTGGAGTCTCTTGTGCAGAACGCTAACATCCGAGACATCAACCCGACCACAAAGCGGTTGGTTGATCGATGTCTTAGCGGGGAATGGTGTGTGCAGCTGCGAAGGAGTTCGTTCGACAAAGATGGGCTCGAATCTCAGGGAACATTCCGCCAAGGTAGTCCCAGCCATGACATCGTCGCATCAACCACGCAAACAGTCCCGCATTCCCAACCTCCTGCCAATTCTGATAGGGCATCGGACGGCGCCACACCCTCGATCAAGCAGAAACAAATCAAGTCCAGCCGTAGTATTGACAATTTGAAGTCATCACAAACTCCTCGATTCCCTTCCCCACGTTCGGGTTCTGATAACCCCAGGAAACCCAGCGTCGATAGCACGACGAGTTTGGGTGGTGTTACATCGGCTACAGCAAGCGTGCCAAAGCGGAAAGAGAAGACAGGTTCTATGGACGATAGATCGTTGCTGCCGCAACAAGTTGAAAAAAGCCTTCACATCGACCCTTACCCCAGTCTCCCACCTTCACCCGGAGCATCCAGTCTCCCGCCGACAACATCCGCCACACACAAAACACGGCGACCACCACCCGCTCCTCCCCAAAGACGCAAACCTCCACCAATACCTGTCGGAAAGACTCACGGTGGCGCCACCATCACTGCTATCGCAAGCTCTTCTGTATCTGCACTCAGCACGCTTGGGAAATAGGGAATTCTATTCTTCCCCTCAGATTTCCCATCGGTCTGTCCTATTGGTGGACGTACCTGACTCGCCTTATCACGCATATCTTCACAAGCATCTCATTGGACATCATCGCAAAGCATTTAGTCTAATATACCCCTTCAAGGTAAATACGTTCCCTGTCATCCATATTTCATACGCATTATCAGATTTACTTCTGCGCATTATCACTCATATCTCTGGACGACTTTGATGGTTCGAATCACGCTAAATGTTCTATCACAACTACTTTCATTCACTTGTGCATATCTTGCAAATCTTCGGATATTCAACAACCCTTTCTTCTTGAACGACTGGTGGTAGTTCTCGTTTCATATCAAATATTGACGACGTCCTTTTTCAAGGTATTTGGATCTGCAACCTTGCTCGATCCTTTGGGGCCTTCTTCGGCCTTAATGACAACGAACAAGTGCAGAACTTCACATACTTGAACTCCGAATCGTCCCCGCGTTCGCAGTGGTGGGATTCGGTCAAAGTCTAATCGATTTATCCGGTCAATGCATCGGAGAGCAGATCTTGTGAACTTTTGATACGAAAGCGGTTCCTCCACCGGGCTGTTCAAGTTGCCTGCCATTCAGTGAGACATTTGGTACCGTTGGCACCGGTGGCGCCTGGGTACATGTGGGTAGAAATCATGCATTGCCCTACAATGTGCAAGACATCTTCACTCGTCATTCAGGCTTACAGAGCCCTCTGGCCATTGGAGCCGTCTTTCCGGGGATTTCCCGGGCTATTACTACAACTTTAGCGTTGCCACTCCGTGGACGGAACGAAGTACTACCACACGTACGAGAAGCGGCTAATGCTGGTCCCTCAAACCACCCTCCTGTCTCCTCTTGTCCATCCAAATCCTTCGTCCAACTGGCATCCGCAAACTGGGTGTTCCTGCTATGTATGAACCCGTGGGAACAGCTTGAGCGAAGAGGATGGTGCTACTGAGCAGGTTGCTATTCTGCAGAGTATTTAATTAGCGGATCAGTCGTTTGGACATGGCAAAAGCGACTGATGAGGCTTACCCTGCGAAGTACAGAATGCCTTGTACAAATAGGTTCATGCATCGATTGGGATGCTATTGCCTTGTGGTATATCTGGAGCGATTACTTTGTGAATAGCATGACTGCAAAAATGCACGTGGCGGAGGTCAGGATAAGCTGTGGATATGTGGGTGAATCGGGATCCCGAGTGTATGTCACAATAGCATTAGCTATCATCAGAAATCAGACTCGACACAAAGACAACATAGGCATCACGTGCTCATCTGAGGCGAGGACAACGATGAAGATCGGCGCGGTGAAAATCACGAGAAGGATGCTAGGGATGATCTTTGATTATCTCCATATAGCGTTCACTCGCCGGAGGATTATCGTCACTGCGATGGTCGTTTACCTCCAACACCGAAGAATGGTTTGCCACAGCTTACAGTCGGCTGCTCCGATAAAAATAGGAAACGACTGGCCCAGATATACTCTGTCTGTGGACGAGTGGATGAAAAAACATAGATATCCCCGAGATAACGAGTAACTCTCTAGAGAAAACGAGCACTGCTAATATCAGTGCAACCGTCGCAGTATCTGTCATGGCGCTGGGCTTCAAGCCTGAGGCTGGATTCCCAGGAAAACTAACTCGAATCTGAACGACCGCCAGCGCAAACAGAAAGCACTTAGTGGGGGATACTCAAAAGTGAGGAAAGACATAGAATCTGAGTAGTGTCAGCTTTCTCCGAGCCGGGATCGAGATAGGACGAGCTCGAATATGAAAAGTTGGCGTGGCTACTTGACTATCTTCATCCAATTCTTGGGTGTCCCTAGGAAGGATTACTACTGCCAGCCTGAGTGGTAATGACCATCTTGGTTGTGGAATGGCTCCATGATGCCTCCCACGACACCTGACAACTTGAAGCACCTACTAGTACTACGGTTTGAATGGCAAGTTTGAACTTCCAAGCCAGCCTGAGTATCACCGCTGTAAAGTGGACTAATAAGGAAAACCCCGTTTGTGCTAGATATGATCTTCCAGCCGACGGTTGTCTACAACTACCCTTGCGCTCCACCGGCATGTTCTGGAAGAACGTGTGTCCTGGGCGAAGACAAGTTCTTGAACCCTTCGCTTATTCTCGTGTGAGTTCTGGAACCTGAGTCCAGCATCCGTATTGGCACTATGCACCCAAATGGTTGCCGATGGCGAGTTGGATCCAGCATTTTACCAACTTACGTTGGCCAGTCTGATATAGATTCGTTATTAGTGCTATCAGCAGATCCAGGCTGACCGACCTTGCCAGCTTACCAATTCATTGAATTGCTCGCATCGTGACCGAGGAAATGAATCCAAACTTCGAAGAATTTCCTCACTTCCTCCAAACCCTATCATAAAAGTTTCGCTGCCCAATGGTTCGACTTTATGGTATTTTTCTCGCTTCGCCATGTGTGTTCGTGCGACCTTACCTACCTTTAACCAGGACGGCTGTTGTCAATTGATTCTCGGTGAATTGCTGCAACTCGGCGTCTATTATGCTTTGCTACCACTCGCTGGCTTGGCAGTGGATTTGTTGACACGAAGGGCCACGCTCACCTCGGTGGCATCGACCTACCTACGGAGGTGAATCCGGATTTATCTCACAGCGACTTCGGCACGCGGGGACTGGAGTTCACGCTATACACGAATTTGACGCGAGCTTCTCGACTTTGCTGGTTCTCATCGATTCATTCTTCGTAATCGAATCCCGATAACACGACATCTTTTATCGATTCTCGCATGCTTGGAGCACTAAGGATGTATATTTGGGTTCGAGGTGATAAGACAACGTCCTCGAACTGTGAAGGTTTGCTCCCGTGCCCCCATTTATCAATGAGCCGAACATCAGATTTATACTCCAGGACGAAAGACTTCCTCCCACTCATTGTCTTTGAACTTCTCTTTCCGTGGGTGTTGACCCATCCGTGACTCTGAGTGTCATGGCCAGTCTGCGTCTTTCCTGTACCATTGGTCTTCTGGCTTCGCCTATTGCGCTTGGTGCCCTACTGGCTTCAGGCGGAACGGCTTCAGGGCCTGCTGGTTATGATACGTCTCGCTTAGGTCCACCAAATGCTATCTGCTCTCGGGAGACGTACGGCCTTGAAATCACCAGCAACAACTACATGTTCGAAAATGTGGCATTGAATGCGAACGAGGTACGTGCTTTTCGTTTCTTCTCGAATTGCTTAATCAATCGTGTTTTAGACCTATCTCACAAAACTCTTGCAAGAGTTTGTGACCGCGTTCCCGTACCAATCTAATTTCACAGACATGTACGAGTACGGAATGCAGGCTGTAACAGGGACGTACTCTGTTTCCGGCACGCTATGCCTCCCAGCATACGGCGCGAAGAATCCCCAAGACATTCAACTGTTGATTCACGGTATTGGCTTCGATTCAAGGTGTGTGTTCCTCACATAGTGCATTGCGTGTCTGCTTATTGCACGATGGTCTCTCCAGCTACTGGGATTTCTCCCCTTCTGGTGACAACAACTATTCTTATGTCTATGCCTCTGCTGCTGCAGGAATTGCAACGTTCCGTTATGACCGACTCGGGACAGGTCTCTCTGAACACCCCTACGATGCGTACAACGTCGTGCAGAAGCCAACAGACGTCGCTATCGCCATCAAATTCGCTGAACTTCTAAGGGCAGGTGAAATTGGTGGTCATGCATACTCCAAAATTGTTGCCGTCGGTCACAGCTATGGTTCGATCCAAACGCAAGCGATCACTGCAATTGCACCAACTGCTGTCGATGGGGTCATTCTGACCGCGTACAGTGGTAATGCGTAAGTAGCACCGCATGCAAATACACGTTAATTGTAGCTTACCTTATACCCTCCAGAACTGCTCTTCCGCTGTGGTACACTTCGACACTATACTCGACTGCTTCGTTGGTATTCCCAACGCGCTTCTCCAACGCTGAATTGACAAATCCTTACCTCGTCACGATTGCGGTCAGTTCTGCTATAAAATACCGAAGATTCTTACTTACAGTTTTCTCCTGACTCACTAGCCTTGGACGAGCCAGCTCAACTACTGGTACTTCCCCTATTATGCTCAAAGCATTGCAGACTTTGCACGTGCAATTGAGCAACCAGTGACGCAAGGTGTTCTCTTCACCATTGCCAACAATATCACGGCGGCGCCCGAGTTCGCTGGTGACGTGCTCGTAGTACGTCGGATCCCGAAATTCTTCACTGGGCATCGGTTGACCTGTATGCTGATAACAGGTAACCGGTGATAAGGACTTTGTTTTCTGCTACGGCAACTGCTATGCTGTAGCTCCTGACACAAACTATACAAGTATTCCCGCTGGGGCCCAAGCACTCTACCCAGCTGCGCGCACCTTTGAGACATACCTTCCACCAAACACCGGGTAAGTTGTATTTCGTGGAAAGCTTGGCATCGATAACTTATGCTAGGCTTCTCCGGAAAAATAGACACATGGTCAATTTGCACTATACTGCTCAAGTATCATTCCAGTATATGATCAAGTTCGCACAGACTGTGTTCTCGTCGTGAGTCCTAAGCCATGGTATTGCCATGGTAGGAGGACCATAGACATGACGGACCTAGTGCGTCGATACAATTTTGTTTGCTAGTCATACGATAGAGGATAGAAGATGGTCCAGGCCATCCAAATTCCGGTGAATAAACGTGACTTCACCGTGGTTTCCTTCCCGCGAGATCTCACAGTGCGACCCATCACGGAGAGCTCGGAACAACGCACGTCGCGAATTCTCCGTCGACCAACGATGGGCCCGGCAGCGCTGCTTCAAAGCAAGCCCGATTTCTGTAAAACCAATCTGCTTATTCGCCCCAGATAGCTGTACAACCGTTCATCCTGCCTGACGGGCCGAACTATTGATCCTGCACATGTGCCAGCGGAACAGACTCGAATTCTCACCGAGCTCTTGTTCTAAGTGGCTGATGTCCATAGTTCGGGTCAACGGGTTCTACCTGTGGTGGAAGTCCTTCCATGACAATGACGGGAAGTCAATAGGAGCGTACCAAGAACTTCTCACAGAGCACGGCAACAATGTGAACTCCATGACATCGTGCACTCGAAAGTTTGTGAGAACAAGGCGTATGTCCCTTTGCTATATTTTTCCGAATGGTAGAATCTGGCTGGTCCTTTGAAACCCAGTACAAATGGGGCGGTATGCAGGTAATTTTCAAGAATCGGCATGATGGCATGATGATCGTAAATGTAATGCAACAAAGTTGGTTGGAGTGCTGCGTAGAACACTATATTCGCATTCGTTTCTTGACAGGCGTATCCGTCCCTCCGTCATCCCCCGGATCCGAGAAGCCAAAGCTCGATGACGACCCACTCGCAGTCCGCTTCCTCCCTCCCAAGAGCAGAATATCTGGCGATGACATTGGCAACCACAACTCCTCGTCTTCGTCCTTGATCACCTCTGGTACGCCCTCACTATCCGTATCTCCCGGATCATGATCGTGATTTCCAAGTTCTTCGACCTCCATAGGCGTGTCGAGGCTGAGACTGGGAAGCCGACTTTGAGATCCCACCGAGGTGTATCTCTGCGTCTTAGCTTCCCGGGGTTTCGTAGGTGTAGCGGAAACGAGCGTCACTCCTCGAGATTGGCTCTCTACCCGCTTCATTTCTCTCTTCGGTTTGGCGGGGACTTTGCTACTTGTCCCTGTCCCCGTCCCCTCCATTTGACTCTGACTCTGACTCGCTTGTGATTGTTGCAATCGAGGTTTGAACCCACGCGACATGCTGACTTCGCGACTGAGAGCTCGTTTAAGGGATGAGGCGGTTCCAGATGTGGAGTTGGAGCGTCTGGTAGAAGCATCTTGAGCGAGCGAGACAGATAATGAACGCGAACGAGATCGCGCCTCCGATGACGTCGTCTGAGATAGGATGGAGGAGGACCGCTGGACGGGCTTAGGGTTCGGTTTACTCTTGGGTTGAGAAACGGAAGCAGTGGTGGATGAACGGGCGAGCTTGCGGTTGGGACGTGGCTTGGTGGAAGAACCTGCAGCCTGAGGTGCAGGGCTTGACCGTTGGTCTGTGTCGTGTTCATCGTCTGAAAATGGAGAATGGGGGAATAATTTATTGCGCAAAAGCGCACACATGTCCGGCAGTGAGGATTTGAATCTGTGGTGAACATCGTTAGTCCCAGTTGCACCGAGATTTGTGGGCTAGATGATGACCCACTGGCGCTCGACGACGTCTTCACAGAACGCTTGCATCCAATCTCGTTCTTCTCGTGCTTTACCCGCGCTCCTGTCCGCATCTTTCACAGTTGTGACGAGTTGCCACATGGAGAGTTTGTCCATGAATGACTCGAGTCTTTCATGCGGAGAAGGTATTACGACCTTGGGACGTTGCTTCTGACGTTTTTTATTCGTCGGGACCACGTCAATTGTAGAAGCCGGTATGGTTATTGCGGGTAACGGGGCACATGGTCCAGGTAAGGAAAGCTTGAGGAGGTAAAGAAGAATCTGGATCTGAACCCTGTGTGCATACTGTCAGAGAACGCCCTGGATATGACAGCAACACTCACTCTCGTCTCTCGAGCTTCTCAAGCCACAGATTCCTCGACTTTTCTTCAAGCATGACAGCATCCTCGCTGTTGGCCATCGCACCTTCTTCTTCACCCTCACCCATCCCATAGTTGAACGCAAACCACATCGTCGATTCTTCAATCTCACCTCCGCCGCCGTGTTGCGCAAGAATCTTTGGAAGCTCCACGTTGTACTTTGTAGCAGCCGATCGCACGGAAAGGAGTAGCTGATCTAACAGCGCGTGTAGTGGGTGCGGCGAGTCTGGAGATCCCGACGTGTCCCGAACGCGCTTCAGTGACGGAACGAGCAGGTTAATCGGCATGATAGGCTGGAATGTGTCAGAAACATACCTCGACATGCCTAGGTCAACTATGGTCTCACCTCTGGAAGCCAAAGGAATTGGAGATACGTTCTGACCACGAAGTGATCTGGGGTTTCCAGGTGAAGATCAGTAAATGGATAATCACGGCTTATTGTTTTTTCTTGTGCTGGTGTCCATTTTGCGCTGGAACTTGTTAGCAGAGTTAGTGGTTGGACATGAACCATCGTAGTTGTGTCAATAACGCGTCAAGGTGTACATAGTAGTAATTGGTTGGACCTTTGGCACCGTCGTGACGGGGTCTCGGTTGCCTCATTGTCCCCATGCCGTGTCTCCAAGAAATTCCAAGATATCGACTTCCAGCACTCGAGCTGAGATAGATAATAGTACATACAGATTTGAATACTGGTGGATTACAGTCTATTCATTAAGTGTAGTTTCATCGCCCAACTTCCCACGTCGCTGTCATGCCACAAGCTCTGGGAGTGAAGCTCCCGACACCCTACCTGCGCGCTCTAGACCTTCGTCTTGAAGCATGTAAGCGGGCTTATAGCGTGCGGATTGCGATGGTGTGCTGTGGTAACCGTTACCATTGAGAGGTTTGGCCTCTGCCAAACACATGGTGAATGGGTCATTTGCGACGAGACGGAATGATCCAAGGGTATGATCGGTCTGGTGGCTGGGCTCGGTCGCCTCGACGCAAGGCTCAGCGGCACAAGTCCGCTCGGGATTACTAGCAATGATCGTGAAATTTCCGAGGCCATTATGCCCTGTGGGTGTCTGGATTTGACATGGGGAAAGGGGTATTTCGGCGGTGCACAGAGAGCCAGGTTCACTAGCGACGACCGTCACGGAGGATGGGAACATTTCCGACGACCCATCATCCTGAACAAGGAGCGCAGGATTTGGAAAGGTATTGTAAACGGAGCCTAGTGAGGTATACCTGTTTCCCACTTTGTTCAGGACAGTCCTCAATCAATGGTCGTAGTGCGGACTTACCCTTGATCATACAACGAACAGTATGGTACGTCTAGCAGACGCAGGAATGTCCACACGTCGGAATAAGACCAGTTGATGATCGGGTTAATACGTTCGAAGGCGGGCCAGCCGACGTCCGTCTTGTTCTTGTACGTGAGCGTGGCTATTACCAACATGATCTCACTGACAGCCCGTGAGAGGGGTGACGGACTTACCACCATGAGGGTCGGATCTTCTTGTTCCGACTAATATAGCTTCTATCTCTTGATGTGTATCCTTATACACCTGCAACGCACGTCGCATTCCCTCACCGCCACGAGCCTTCCCCACGGGTCGGAGCAAAGCTGCGTTACCAGCATAACTATCGCTCTGTTTCTGCGCAACAGGGGTTGCTATTCCGGGGGTAACGCTTTCCACAGGAAGCGGAATATCCGTAAAGGATGTACAGGTGAAGAGATCGAGGTTGTATGCCGTGGCCGAGTCTCGGATGAAATCTTCTAGTTCTGTAAATGGCGAAGGGACAGGAATGTAGACAGCCGGGATTGGCTTGTCACTCAGTGGTTCACGGCGGGCCCATGCCGCTGCATAAAGATGGATGAGGACAGTGCCTACGAGAAACGGTCAGGAGAGCCCGGATTAGGGGGAAACACCGCGTACAGTCCTTGCCTCCATTAAAGCTGATGGACACCTTCTCTGGTCTGTGAGCCAGTACAATTAGTATATACATGCTGGACCAATTAACACTGATCTAACACGCACGTATATGTGTCCAGAGCGTCGTCAATGACTTCTAATGCCTTTCTAACACATTCCGCTATAGGTTCCTTCGAAACTGCAAGATCGTATACTTCTGTCGCGATTGCCTTTCTGTCTTTGAACGCCATTTCCGTAGGTTACGGTGTTGAATCTGATGTTCAGTGGGCCGTCAGAGTCTCCTGGGAAGGGGGACGTATGCTATGGCCGTCGAGGAGCGGGAACTTTCATGCAACCAGGGAATAAGTACCAGAGAGAGGTGGGAATCTAAGAAGCCATCATCTACTAGGATTAGCTCCAAACTAGTAGAGAAACTTAATTAGCAACTACATATAAGGCTACCCTATCTCTCTTACTGCGCTGATCGCAACTCGCTCCAGCTCAACTCGGATCAGAACACTAGATTTCAACTAGAAATCACCTAGAAATCAAGCCATGGCTGCCGTCGTTCTCGTCACCGGAGGTACTGGCCTCGTCGGGAAAGGGATTCAGTATGTTATCGACAATGAGCCCGAAGGCTCGCGCTTTGGAAAGCGGCCAGGGGAGAAGTGGATATTTGTTGGATCTCGCGATGCAGACCTCAGGTATGCGTCCAAGTCCAGGAGGGACCTTTGGCTAAATGTATCACTCATTTTGACAGGGACCCAGAACAGACCTTGAAACTATTCGAAAAGTATCAACCCACCCATGTCATTCACTTGGCAGCACTTGGTATGCTTGTCTTCGAGCTCTCGTCTTCAGATCCTTCTGACGAGATCGTGATCAGTGGGCGGTCTCTTTGCTAACAGAGAGCGTAAGGTGAGTACTCCTATCATACACCTAGATATATCTCATTCGATGGTCTCAGATGACGTTCCTTCGGGACAATATGCTGATCAACGACAACGTATTGCACACTGCGCACATCAAGAAGACCCAAAAGGTCATCTCCTGCCTTTCAACCTGTGTGTTCCCCGATAAAGTCGAGTACCCCTTAACCGAGGAGAAAGTCCACCTTGGTCCCCCTCACGACTCCAACTTTGGCTACGCACACGCCAAACGGATGGTCGATATCCAAAACCAGTGCGACTTTTTCCCATTGTGATGACGTTCCATTGACCGGCTACCTCTTTGCAGCGCGTACAAAGAGGAGTTCGGTTGCAACTTCACATCCGCTATCCCCACCAATGTATTTGGACCTCACGACAACTTGTTAGTCAATATTACATCACCTTTGATCTATTGCTGATCGGGCTTGATAGCGATCTGAAAAACGCCCACGTTATGCCCGCTCTCATCCACAAGTGTTACCTTGCGAAATGTACACCGTTTGGTTCTCCGATCACCACTGTCGCGTACTTATCTCGATTATAGTGAACAATACGCCATTTAAGTGCTTGGGAGATGGATCTCCCCTGCGGCAATTCATCTATTCCCGTGACCTTGCCAAACTCTTCATCTGGCAATTGCGCGAATACGACGAGATCGACCCTGTCATCCTCTCTGGTACAGTCTACTAGATTTCCTTTCTTACTGATCTTGCTAAGAAACTCTTCACAGTGGATGAGAAAGACGAGATCAGCATTCGGCAGCTCGCCAACTCGATTGCCAATGCCCTGCACTACAAGGACGAAGTTATTTTCGAGAACGAAGCCAAGGATAACGGACAGGACCGCAAGCCCGCCTCGAATGCCAAACTGATGAGGCTCATTGGTGATTTCAGGTTCACGCCGTTCGAAGAAGGTCCGTGTTACTGTGTTGTCGGGAAGACATGGTCTTGACGAATCATCATAGCACTCCAGGAAACCGTTGCCTGGTTCGTGGATGCTCGCGAGAAGGGCAGTATTCGACAGGGCACCCATTAGGTGGCTCGGACGTCATGATGTACTATATTCAATGCGAATGTAACACTGTAAAATGCATTCAAGAGCTAGACGTATTCAAGTTGACAAGTTAAAGGATGAACGAAAAGCGACTGCAAGGACACGGTATCTGAAAAGAAGAAATGCGCGCTGATAAATGAAAACTACATGTTTGATGATGCTGATTGCGTGGGTATCTCACTCCCCTGAGTGTACGCGAAATACATTTCCACCCGGAAGAATTCCAGCTCGAGGTTATGGAACTTGGTATGGAGCTCGACGCTCAGCATATCCTCCGGTGTGAGGTCTGCAAGAGTGAGTTTCTGTCTTCCGTTTAGCTGGGTTGCTGGAGTATACCGGTCCCAAACGTCGAATTCAACCCGTCGTGGATCCAATTTGTGCATGTAGGAAAAGACAGGAATAGCATAGAGAGCATTTCGGCGTTTAAGCCGAAGTTTGATGGATGCCGAGACTGAATCATCTTCATCCAAAGGGTCAGGACGCGAATACAAGTGATCACCAATGAGCACTTACACGGATTGGTATCAGAAGGCCTGCAGGAGAATGTAATCCGCCGAGGGACACAGTTCTCGGGAAATGCGGGAAGCGCAATGAAATCACCATGGTGGATGATTGTGTGCATGATTCCAGTCTTGACAACCGTTACGCATGCCCAATACTCTGCTAAATCAACAATGACGCTAGCAGTCGAACGGGGAAGCCTATTTTGGGCCGCAATACGAAGGAGATGGTGCACGAGGGTAGCATCATGGAGGGTCAGCCGTGGACGTGAGAGCTCGGAGTGCTGATGGGCTTCGACAGCGTCACGGTGCCACGGTAGGTCCGCGGCCCATTCGATATTGTCCAGATAAAGGGGGTTCACATCGGAAAACCGAGCTCCGAGGTCAAGAAGTTGCTCGATGAGTACGGTGGCATGCCCTGGATAATGAATGCGAAGGGCAATGCAAAGTGGAGTGAATCCTTGATTATTCGGTAGGTTTACGTTTCGTGCAAAGTTGTAAGCGACTGCT
>JBBPJZ010000603.1:0-16579 GCA_038089015.1 Chalciporus aff. trinitensis | reverse complement strand
GCTGAAGGTGAGTGTGTACGGCTTTTCTGAGACGACGGAATCGTTCGCCAGAACCCTCCAGTAGGATTCGCATTCCATTGGATAGAATTTCTCCCGCAGCTACCGAGCGTGGACGATCTACGAGTGCAGCACCCTCTTTCTCCATTATCTCCGTTGCTGCCTAGATGGGAAAATAGTTACGTCTGCATGAGCTCCTGATGGGTGAATCATCGAGATGGTGATCCTTACATCCATTCGTCCAATGACAATTATAACTTGGTTACCCTGACGCAAGCTAATTACTGGGCCGTACTTCACTACCCACTCAGTAAGCGTATGGGCTATGCTGTAGAGTGTCCCATCAATGGGATTGAAAAAAAAGTTGCAGAAATAGCCTGAGAGTGCTTGTACTTACTTCGTTTCAGGCATAGCGTTTTCCCAGAATCAGCGCGCAGGGGGTCCAGGCGGAAGTGGGAGATCATTCTTCGATCCGAGTGCATCTCGGCGTGTCTTGGACAAAATCACGGCTGTAGCAAGGAATGCTACAAGTCCGACCAGGCCGTTGACTATGTTGACAGAGAAGAAGCCTTCGGATGCTTGCAAAGACATCGTAAAGGGGATGTGATATCTGCAAGTGGTGTGCCAGTGGCTTTAGAATCAGGTAATGTTAGATGCTCGATGAGTGCGTTTGTGTGGAATCAACGAGCGCGCCCCTTGCTATATAACCCCTTCATCCTAGTGGTCCGTCCACCATCGGAAGTTGACGTTGAGCGTCGGACAACGTGAAGCCGATTACTGGTCGCGACAAAATGTGATACAGATGGCTCCGTGATGGCTCGGATGTAGATCACTCCTCCGATGTGAGTCAACGGGAGAGATTCGTAAGCCCTCCACCCCAACTCCTCTGTTGGTGGCAGATAATCTGCTGATTAGTGACCCAGTGTTTCATACTCACATCCACTTCATGCTTCATAAGCACCACCGGGCTGCTACTAGAGTCGTAATGCCAGCTATAAGGATCACTAGTGATGGAGAATGACTCAGGTGCTTACTGAAGCAAACGCTTAGTGTCAGTGCAAGAAGGACTGAATGCGATCATCGGACTCAGCAACGAGATTCGTTGGTGAGCGAGTCATGCTCTAAGTAGGTTATCAAATTCACAGACAGAAAGCAACTCGGAGACTCGTAACATAGAGTTACTACTAGTTGCCGATCACCGGACGGCCACCCGGGCTTATTGTAGTAGCGCCAACTTCAACGGAGGGGACTGAGGTCAGTTTCTGATATAGCACCCATACAGAGTCTCTGTGTCCGCCCCGATCTAAGTACATCATCATGGTCGACACGCCAACGATATACCCAAGCCGCGCCTGTGACCCCTATAACCAATCGCACAAAGCTCGCCAATAAGCACCATCGCTGAGGAACGACACAGTCAGGCTCAAGGAAGGTGATAGAGCTTGAGGATGGAGTCCTGGTGGACATCGATCGCCCGGGTCGCTCCGGCTGCTGCAGTACTGGACTGTCTCAACGCAGATTACCTGTGTCTGACATTATCACTGGACAGACGCAAGGGTTCGATGAATACAGCATGACGGACAACTAGTAATAGCTGATAACTGTTTAGTATTAGAAGAGGTCATCTGGTGAGTAGGAGCATAGATAATGAAACCACCAAAGAAATCGCATAATGTGAACGTTAACCGTCCCAAAGCAACCAGACAGAACCCCGAAACTAATAAGCAATACTGACCCGCTTTCCTTCCCATTTCTCCCACTCTTTCATCACTTTCTCGACCACAAAATGCGCCACATCTTTCCTCGAGACCGTCCACCCACCTTCAATATCACCTGCCACGGTCCGATACTTCGCCTTACATGCGCCATCCGTCAACAGGGCCGGCCTAATAGCCACGGCTTTCACAGCCCCAGGGGATGGCAGCCTCTCCTTCCAATCAGTACCAAGTATTTCCTTCCCGGGACTGTCCACTTTCTCCCACGACCAACCTGCACTGTAAGCGAGTGCTTCCTCTGCCCCGCACTTATCGGCATGCGGAAGAGCAAGTAGGTATGAGTACATCAGCTTGAGTGGCAGAGGCAGTTTCTTGTGCCCCTCGTGAGTCAGGCCGGAGGAGGTGATGGTGATCACCTTCGGAGGTGGGGAGGGGAGGGTTGATAGGGTGTTGAGTAGCGATTGGGTGACGAGGTTAGGCGGTGAGATGACAAAGCCTTTGGTGAGCTCGAAATGAGGTGTTCCGCCTGTTCGTTCGAATAGAGTCAGGGAGAGGAAGAGTGTAAGAAGGAACTACTGAAACCCACCTACTGTGAACAAGAGGAAGTCAACCGATTTGCCACTTTGTCCGGCCGCTGAAGCCCAGACACACTTGATGTCCTCTTGGACGAGAGCGTCCCCTTGAACAAGTCTTGCTTTTCCGTCACGGACATATTTCTGTATGGTTTCGTCGTTGTCGAATACCTGGGGTTTTCGGAGAAGGAAAGTCACAGTCGCCCCTAGTTCTATGTGATGGCATGAGTCATGGTCCGTGCGAGGGCCAGGGCGCTAACAGACGTACCGAGTAGTCTTATCGAAGAAAAGTAGCCAATGTTCCTAGATCCTCCAATCGTGAGCACGTTGAGATGATCCATGGTGAGTGTTCAACTGAAAGTGGTGGGTTGCTAATAACCACAGCAGAGCCCCTTAAAAACCCCTGGGTTGCTGTGTCAGTCTTGTGACTGTGATCTGCGGACTTTCCCCGCAGTATGAACAGTTGGCGGACGCGTGTGCTAGGGTTGCAGGTGACAGCACAAAGAGGCAATTAGACGACGCCCAGGGGTTGATAATTTATACAGAATTTTTAATGATCTGACTTTGATTATCTGGACAGCCCTGGGCGGAGTCTCAGAGTGCTTAGAAGGCGCAATCAGCAATTGAATAGTGACTGGGGGTACAAATATTGCTGATCATGACACACAGCCTCGCAAAACTTAACGAAAATGAGGGCTGAAGTCGGGAGAGCATTGGGGGCGACGGGGGGGTTTACGCAGAGTGAACGACTCCACTGGTGATGCGATGTCGTTATGAGGAAGCGCTGGAAATCAGTTACATTAAGAACGGCCAGATCCGTAGTTGTACACACCAATGTGCCCACGGCCTCACTGGGGGGTTAGGATCGCTGTAGTGCAATGAACGCACCTTCGTGATGATCCAATGACGAATCCATACAATCGTGGGCACTCCTGGTTGCAGTTTGGTGCCCACCATTGGGCTACCGCTCCTTGAGACTGGCGACGTCATGGGCATCCCCTCTGCCAATTCAGACGAATGTCCACTGGTTTTTGCAAGTGACCCACATAATGTTATGTTGGGCTCGATTTCAGCCTACCTCAGTTATATTTGTCACTACTAGAAACAAGCCAAAGGCTTTTTAACTTCTTTCTAGGGGGAGTTGGTATCGAACCAGAATTTCAGAATGCATGAGAACAAACCACTAACCCCAGACACCCATGTCAGGTGGATCACGCGCACAAAGGCCATCTTTCGAATCAATTTGGCATAGCTGAAGCCTAGTCGAGCACTAGCTCTGTACAAAGCTTGCAGTGAAGTCCAGTTCTACTGTAGAGGGTAAGTGAGGTGGTAAGTGAGTAGTAGTCCAGCGTCCAATGTCAAGACCAACCTTAGCACAAAACAAGACAAACACACCTTTGCTCTTGCCATCCAACATGTCGAATCATTCAAGTTCAATATCAATTTTGTTAGCCTGTGAGTAATACTGTACGCACAGGTGAACCCAATGATGTTATCCTTGCATTCAAATATTCACCCTCAGCCCGGATGCAGGAGCCGGGTTCCACTGACGGTCATTGCGAGTGTGGGTATTCATGGAGCTTCTCTAACTCGTGTTGGGAATTCCGAAGAATTCAAGGTCATATGTCGAATACGGGTAGCGGATTCGCAACAATGTTTACTGGCTACTTATCCCGCTCGGCAGTCCGTATTGATCACGAGTCTGCAATGCATCGATACCTGCCCACATCGCACACAGATATCCTCCACAAAATCTCACGCGAGGTGTGTCCTCAACGCGTGTAGGTCCACCCTAATTTCGTGTATAAGTATGGTCCCGGGCTCGAGGAATGGTCATCAGAGTCTCGAGCATCAGCTATGAAGATTCTTGCTCTCTTCCCGTTGCTTCTCACAGCCAAGCTCTCCCGGGCGTCCACCGTTCGCCCTGTTGCACGTCAGGCGACAACTGCAACGAGTACTTCTATCCCTGCAACCACTACTGCATCCCCCCCTGCTCCTGCGGCGAGTCCCGCCGTTACATTTCCGCCTGTAGGGTCGATCTCAGAGAACTTTTCTTCTCAAGGATTGGAAGAGCTATGGAGCCTTGTTAGTCATTTCTCATCACACTTGATGCTCCGCTGATGGTTCATGTTCTAGGTTGGCTCCGTTGAGCCGCCCCCATTCACAACAACTCGCGAAGCATCATTGCCCATTCCGGTTCCATCCCCGCCACCTCCGCTCTACCCCACGTGGTATGCTCCTGTTCCGTCTTCCATCTTCCCGAATTTCTCCTTGCCGGAAGGCTTCATCTTTGGTGTCGCGACAAGTGCGTACCAAGTCGAGGGAGCAACCAAGATGGAGGGAAAAGGCCCTACTACTTGGGATTGGGCGAGCAGACAGCCTGGTTTCATCCAAGATAACACCACCGGTAAGCGCTCTATTATATTGCCATGTAAGGTGTCGCTATATGCGCTCTTTCCAGCCGATGTTACAGATCTCAATTACTATCTCTATAAAGAAGATGCAGCACGCATTGCTGCCATAGGTGTCACTGCGCATTCGTTTTCGTACGTGATCCTTCAATATTTGATGTCCGTGCATCTGAGTGTCATGCAGGATCTCCTGGGCGCGTATCTATCCTTTTGGTGTTGCCGGATCACCGCTGAACCAGCAGGGTCTTGATCATTATTCCGATGGTTCGTTGTCTTATCGCTCGGTTGGTTGAATGCGGCAGTGTAATCACCAAATGACAACTAGTGCTCGATGCTCATTTGGCTGTTGGCGTGGACCCTGTTGTCACTTTGTGTAGGTTTTAATTTCTGAAGCTACCTGAAGTCAATCCGGTCTGATAAATGTCTCTAGTCCACTGGGACACCCCCCTCGCTGTTAATGTATACTACGGAGGGTTCACATCCCCACTGATCGTGGATGATTTCGTTAAGTAGGTTTCATGCACCTAGATATGAATCTGGTGAGGGCAACTATGTGTTTCAGTTATGCAAAGACTGTTTTCCAAGCATACAACGGTCGCGTGAAGACATGGTACACCTTCAATGAACCCAGCGTCCACTGTGGATGGGTTGCCTCCTATCCATTCAGTACGTTCATGTTCTATCTAGAGAAACTCGCGGGGTATTCAATACATCTACATAGACGTTTCATTGGCTCCTGGTGTTAATTCCTCAACCGCTCCATACCAGTGCGCCTACAACGTGTGTATGTTGTACTTCTACAGGGCGCTTTTCAATGGTCCTAATGCTCTCGATAGTGAAGGCGCATGCTGGCGCCGTCAAAGCGTTCCGCGAGATGGGTATCCAAGGAGAGATAGCCTACAAGAACAACGACTTTGTGTACGTGTTTGTGGTTGAGCCCAGAGTAATGCTCACATGCAATGCAGCGGATTGCCTTGGCGCCCTAATATGACGGATGATTACCAGGCTGTCGAGCGCCGTGCTTCCTTTGGAATTGGGCTTTATGCTAACCCTGTCTACGTCAATGGTGACTGGCCCCAGATCGTGAAGGATACCCTCCCCGAAAGCTATCTCCCCAGATTCACCGAACAAGAGATGGCGGAGATTAAAGGTAGTCATATTAGTAGCTAACGAAGGTCATATCCTGTGGCTGACGTGCTTTAAATACAGGTTCCGCTGATTTCTTCGCCATTGACTCATATGCCTCTCAGTACGTTGCTGCACCCCCATCCGGTGCCACCGCGTGTCAGGCAAATATGTCCGATCCCGCATGGCCAGCTTGCAACAGGGTCGTGTTGTACGACTCTAGTGCAGGATGGGCAGTTGGGCCTAGTCCCGACCCTGCTAGTAATGCTTGGCTGCAAGCCACCCCTCAGATGCTGCGCGGCTACTTGAAGCAGCTCGTAGAACGATGGCCCAGTCCAAAGATGGTGGGAATACTAACTTCTAGTCAACCCGCACATGACTAACGAGGAACGCGATCGTTGCAGTACATCTCCGAGTTTGGTATGGACGAACCGTTTGAGAGTATGCGCACGGAGATGTTCCAGATCTTGGAGGATTCTACGACGACGAGTAAGTCTCTTCGTCGTCTTTCTGTGCTTCCTACTAATCTCGAACTTAATAGATTATTTCATGACCAACCTTGGAGAAGCCCTGCTCGCAATTTACGAAGACGGTATCCCACTCATGGGGACCTTCTCCTGGGGTCAGAACTTTTCGTCGTAGTGTCTACACGTCGTCGAAGACATGCTTATTCTTTGGCAGGTATGATTGACAACGCAGAGTGGAATTACGGGTTGGAGCCCAAGTACGATTATCTCATGCAGCCTGCACTGTGCTGACACGTTTATAGGTTCGGAATCCAGCACGTCAATTATACAACCTTTGAGAGGACTTACAAGCGCTCTGCGTACGCCCTCTGTACGTTGATTGTTGATCGTGCAGCCTACTGTTCGCTGATCGAGTTTTGCAACAGCGGAGTTCTTTGCGTCGCACGGAATTTCCAACCCGAATGCGACATATGTTTGAAAGGGACGAGCTATGGGGTACAATCGTCGTCTTGACGTGGTGTGAGTTATAGTGCGACAATAGACTGCCTACTTGGTCGTCGAGAGCGAAATATTGAGCCTGATTGTGCCTCTGAATGCCCTTGAGCAATCAAGCTCGCCCATCGTTCAATTTTGACATTCTCCACCTGACATTTCATGCGCCTTGGACCAGACGCACTATCTCCTTTCCCCTGATCTTCCCACTAATAGCCCCTAATCTGAGATCTCGGCATCGATAACCAATCTCCCATGTGGGAGGCATGCGCCCACCTGCAGGCTTCATTCTCACCCATCACTGCCTCGACGGAATAGTCATCGAGAGAAGACAGGTCAGTCAGCGCTCCTTGTGTTCCACCACTTGTTTGCGAGACTCAATCTTTTCCAGGGACTTCACAGATGGATAATCTACATACTACCACTGCGGAGGGAGGCCGGGCGTTACGACCCCGAAAAGGAGGTCGCGTTGTGTCAGTGTCCGAACGCCCCATCTCTGGTCAGGAGGGGCAAGGACTGTCTGGAAGCATCTTCGTGAGTGTCCTGTGGTGTTCACCTCATCCGCACTATACCTGATCTTTCCATGGCTGCGAACCATGAATTCAGCGAAAAGCTCCTCTTCGCACGTCACCGAAAGATTCCGAGCGCGAAGTAGGCCCCGACAGGCCTGTCCGGAGTGTCCGCGCCAGTCATCCCTATGGAAAACGGCGACCTGCCCCAGTGGCCTCGTCATCAACGACGATGGAAACGACGGAAACGATAGAGACCAAGGAACGTCCGGTCAAGGAACCGAAGTATGTCGTTACTATCAGCGCTCTGTCCTCTCACTCACCCTCCTGTAGGCCCAAGGTCGAGTGCGTCATCTGTTGCGACCCATTCGAGAAGAAAACGTGCCTTCGCGGTCCTTGTGGTCACTCCATTTGCACCTCTTGCGTCATCTCGATGGCCGAAG
Source organism: Chalciporus aff. trinitensis (assembly GCA_038089015.1). Classification (NCBI taxonomy): domain Eukaryota; kingdom Fungi; phylum Basidiomycota; class Agaricomycetes; order Boletales; family Boletaceae; genus Chalciporus; species Chalciporus aff. trinitensis. The sequence goes on along the minus strand of JBBPJZ010000603.1, from coordinate 8,848 downwards.
TCGCATGTCGCGACGAGAGCATGATTCCGCTGAAATGTTGCCAGAAGCGCCTTCCACAAAAGCATTTGCTTCGTTTCCTCCCCGATGCCCTTCGTGAATCTTTCTCTGCAAAGTACACAGAGGCAACGACGTCACCGAGCAGGCGCGTCTACTGTCCCAAAAAAACCTGCTCAGCATTTCTGGGCAGAGCTTTCAAACGGAGACGTATACTTTCATGTCCTGCGTGCAGCACTAGGGCGTGCTCTCATTGTAAAAAGAAAGAGCACCCGGAATCAAGCTGTCTAGAACACGAGAGCGCCAAGACCTTTGCTCTTGTCAAGCGAAAGGGATGGCAGATATGCCCTGGGTGCAATGTTATCGTGGAGCGCATCGATGGATGTAGCTCCATGGTTTGTCGGTGTCAGCAGCACTTCTGTTATCGGTGTGGAGAAAAGTGGCACGAAGGAGGTTGTACTAAGCTGCGAGGGTAAGTGGGAAGATGGTATTATATTTTTCTTGGACACTTTCGAAATTGCCAAAGAAACAGCTTGGCCCCTCGCTCTGGCGATGTACTTGATTTAATTAACCTTCTGGTTGTCCATCATTACAGTTTGCAAGCTAATTTATTCAGATGCGTCGTAGTGTGGCTGTGTCTACGTAGTCATGGCTGGAACTCTCGGTGGTACATGCCCGCCACGTTTTTAGCACCACTTGCTCCAGAGTCCAGTTTTTCGCTCCTCCGTCGCCTGTAATCTCACCGGTCCTATTTACCGGCTTCAAATTGTGTCTCTTTGTGTGTTGTGCTTGAACTTTCACTCCGTAAGCCTAACTCTTTTCTTCGAGGATTTGAAGAGCATGGAGTAATTTTCACGCTGCATAGTTCAGAACGCACTTCTAAGCTGTTAAATGGCGACGCCTCCAATAGCGTTAGCGAAGTCGATACTATCCCACATTCAGGCTTCGTTGGAGGCACAGGCGCACATCGACCGCCAGATCTTGGAGCTCCAAGAGGCGGTTTGCAAGCTGCAGGCCCAAATAAATACCCTACGGACACAAAGGAATACGCTCTCCCCCATCTCACGCCTCCCATCGGAACTTCTCTCCGCTATATTCATATACTGCGCTCGAACGGATTCAGTCGACGATGAGCCCAGCGTAGACTCGTGCTCTACAGTGACAGAGGAAATGGGTGGGAACCTTCCTGGTTGGGTTAACGTGTCGTACGTTTGCCGTCATTGGAGAGGCATCGCATTGAACTCTCCAACTCTTTGGACGCATATTTTTCCGATATCGCAGCGCTGGACAGAGATTCTTCTCTCCAGGTTAAAGCAGGCACCGCTGAGAGTTACGTTCAATTCACGGATGCTACACTCTCTGAAGCGGGTTCTGGTTCACATGAAACGTATCCAGGAACTCGAGCTAGGCCTTTCGTTTTATGACTACAGAAAGGTTTTCGACATGTTGTCGTCGCCGGCCCCCCTCCTGCGATCGCTGATCATCGATGGCGAAAAGGGAGCGTACAAATCCGTGACCCTTGGTAGCTGGCCTGTTTTCAATGTTACCGCCCCAGCCCTCTGTCGATTAGAGCTATCTCGGTGTCCAGTCCCACGGTTTACCTCCACGCTCGGGAGCCTGATTACCCTCATCTTACGCCGATCAATCCAACTCACAATAGCCGATTTCGTGACTGCTCTACGTTCCATGGAGAACCTGGTGCACCTAGAGCTGCATTATTCCCTCTATTCCCCTCGAGGCCAGCAGAATACCCCCACTACTAGCACCATCGGCACAGATGAACTACGGCTACCTCATCTCTTGCGGCTCGCTGTCAAAGAGCCCCCGTCACATGTTATTAGCCTCCTTTCCTGTCTCGATATTTCATCGAAAACCAAAGTTCGCTTGCAGATTATTTCGTCGCCCTCTGAAGACGAGTGGATGACACTCCGCTCGCTTCTTGTAAAACGGTTCTTCATGCCCAGAGACGACCCATCCCCTTCTATCCGTACCCTAATGGTTGGGATTCACAACGAATTGGAGATGGCCTTCGCGTTCAATGGATCTGAAAACATGCTTTGGCGTTCCAAGTCACTGGATTGGAACTGTGATGTCCCAATCCAGGTCGCCATTGTCAACGATGATGCGTCGTACACCGTACCGTATATCGTACAAGACGCGTATTGCAGCGGATTCCTGGCGGGTCTCCAGAGTGCTTCTGTCACTGTTAGCTTCGAGGAGGACTGGGATTGCTCCATCCTGCACGAGGGGGTCTTTGGTTTTGTTCCAGAGTTACGGTCCATTCAGTTGATTGGAGCAAGAAGTAGTCTGACATGCCTCTGTTCGTTCCTCTCCTTTATTCGCCATGACGACACAGCAAGACTACCTCCAAATACTTCCTTTGGGAATCCGTTACCCTTTAGCCATTCACCCGGTTTAGAGGAGTTGACTATCCGACGTTCTCGATTTGATCACACGGACGATCTACCCAATAGACAAGATCGCCAGCGCCGTGGTTCTGCCTCAGACCTCTACGATGCTCTCGCGATTCGAAAAGAAAAGGGGTATACACTCAATCGGCTTACACTTGGTGAATGTCGCAATCTGTTCAAAGAGGACGTCGACAAGTTGAAGACCCTGGTTACGGAGTTGATTTGGGATGGGATTGAGGTAGACGAGTGTTAGTACACAAATAGCAAGGAGTGCACATTCGCTCTGAGGATGGGATCTCATAGGAGGCGAATTCGGATCGGGACCTTATGAGCGACCGTGATGTCCGACATGCAGATTGCTTCATATACCAGCAAAAAAAATTTATGAAATGAGTTTCGCTAGTAGTTATTCGAAGCAAGGCGATCGGCATTCGTGTCAAAAAACTCGGATACCAGACTCTGTAGGGTCGTCGATACTATGCAGATCTGGCCCATATGGCGAGAATGGCTGGTCAGGGGCTTTTTTACTAAATGCGTCAGTTTCCTCCTGCACGGGAACCTTAATTCATGGTCACTCCCTCGCCGGCTGCGATGTCTTGCGGCCTCTCGTTTCTGGATGTTCGAGTATACTCTTGAACATCATGGGTAAAGAAAAAAGCTTCTGATCCTAGGCAAAGCAATCCTGCTTGAAGTCTCTAGGTACTAAGTCCGTCGGATTTTCCTATTGCTTGAGGGCCTGTTTTCCAGTTTCAAAAGGCTGCGCTGAAAATCTACACCCTAGATGAGACAGAGAAATGAAAACGCGATCCGAACATCATGCTCAAAGCAGAACCGTACTCAGGGATCTCGGATTTACACAGTTTTGCAGATTGGAGTTCGCTTACGTTGTCACCACGACCCTCCGAGTCGTCCACTAACCGTTGGACTTGGGGACTTTTATTGCTTTTTCGTTGCACCATCGATAACGAAATGAGCGTCGGCATTTTATTTATAGTAGTGGCTGAAATACCGCGTCAACGGTATTGTAAGACAACTTTGGGTGACTGGATTCATGCTGCCGGAGAGGACAATTGCAACCCGGCCACACAAGACTCGATCACTTGGTATATTGACCAACCACCTCGGGCAAAGAATTCTAATTCTGTGGTCCTTGCCTGAGGTGTGATGGACATAAGAAGAATGCAATTTTAAATTGTTCCAAGCAGTGTGCCACACTGCCATCCTCTAAGAAATGAGTCGACACCGGGCCAGATCCAGAACAATCTGACAGTGACCGAACTACATGGTGCTCCGATTCAAATGCCCTCTGAAGGGGATAGCGCGATTCCAGGGTATCTGCCCAAAAGGTCCTTCTGAGACGCCATGGCCAGATCTTGCAAGCTTCATTCTTGTCTAGCAAGCACTGCATGGGGTCATCGTTGCTGAGCTCTAGCTTATTCTCGTAGTCACTATATCCAGAGCTGGTTCTTTTTGTTCTACTTTTGCCTGCTATAGGGCCCAGGGGTTGCTCCGTATGGCTGCCCAGCGGGAAGCGAAGAACTTGCGCATGAGGAGTTGCAGAGAACCTGTCATAGGGGGTGGGTACTCGATGACCCAGCATCAAAGCGAGTAGCTAGCGAGATTTCCAGAGATGAATTCGGTGTTTTTAAGATTCAGCCGCTCATGCTCATGGGGAGTCCTCAGTCCGGTGATCACCTCCGAAGCTCCATATGCAATACCTTCTGGCCGCCTCTGGCCCACAGCTTCATGACACATTATTAGTTCATGGCTTCTATCCCTGCTGATCAGGCGTGCACGATCTGTGCTGCCGGTGAAAATTATTCAAACTGCCTTTCGAGCGCAAATTGTAAGCCACTCACCGTGATGCAAATGCCGATCCGAGCAAAGGAAGATAACCAACTGTTTAATCAATAAATCTTCACAGCCGCCGAGAATGCCCCTGAGGGAGGGAAGCGAAAATCGATAACGCCATGCTGCAACTCTACCTAGAGCGAGTTGTGCCGATTCAATAAGACCAAATCGCTGGAAAACATGCGAATAGAGCGATGTTAGCTTACTCTCGAACTGTCATCCGCTTTTGATCGTATGAATCCAACAGGACGGCATGCTGCATCCCCCATGGTAGTATGATGACTCCGTGAATTATAATAGAATCCCGCAACGCGAATAAGGATAGATGAGGTGAACATGTGGTCGTTACTGACAGTATGAATGCAATGGTTTTTGATCGGAATTCGAACGGGCATGTGGTATGTTCTGTCTGCAACAAATCGGAAAATTCGAGGGACATGATTGATCCATGTTCCCCTTTCCTTTCAGCGCCTTGTCTATCGAGATCCAAGACAAATAAATGCAATGTAGGACTTGTGTATATATATCCCCATTAACACGGATTTTAAGTCGGATTCGACGCAACCCATCATTTCCTTCACGTCGAACATAGTTGGTGTGTTCAAATCCTCCCATTTCAAGTTCGTTCTCTTTATTGACACGTCACCAGTGAGAACGCCATGACCGCCGTCAACAGTGCAGCTGTCGACCTTATCAAGAGCGTCACTGAGCCCCTCCCTCTCTCTGCCAGAACTACAACAAACACCACCACCTTCCATATCATAAAGTTGCCTCAAGTCAACCAAAACCTGGATCGATTCCGACACCTGACTGCCCAGTTTTGTATCCAGCTGGCGGGGCAAGCTGCACAACAGACAGTTTGGTGGACTTCCTTCATCGTGATCGCCAAGCAGGGCCTCTTGACTAGAGGCACTGGCGTTTACAACGATTGGCCCGAGTTCGGTGCTGTTTCATCCCAACCTGCGATCGGAATTGTGGCTATCCGAACTGATGGAATAACCATTGCACAAACCCAGAGCGGCGTGCTGAATGGTAATCGCACGAATGGTGCAGTCCTTTGTGATGTTGATATGGAGGCGGCACCACGCAACGGCAGTGTTGAGATGTTTGCAGTTCTGGTCACCGCTGGTATGCATGATGGTGCTTACCAAGTTCATGGCCAAGCCAGGTTGGAGTATTCAGTTTGGTGAGTCGTTCATTTCTTCTGAAACTTTAGCAGGATGATAACTTATCACTTGGCTCTGTATCGACAGACGTAATCACCAGTGACGTACTAAATGGGTTCATGCATCCGAATGAAAAAAAGAAATCAAAAAAAGTCTTGTATGTACGAGTATCCGTGTATATGTTGGGTCAGCGAGTTGGTGTGCGTGTGCGTATGTGGTAGCAATCAGTGTCAACGAAATGAGCAAGAGATATTCAGGCACGACACAGGCGTTAAGGGGGGGAAGAGATAGTGACGTACAGCACAAAGCTGCGAACGCAGCAGTCAAGGCGATGCATATGGGGTAACCCGACGACTCGAAGCGCTGATGCCCATTTGCATTCGTCACATAATAGTTAGAAAGCAGTGATTTGACTCTGAAACGACACCCAACAGCAATATCAACCTAACGAAGAGTTTCTGATTATTCACCTTGGTATTTCACCCCAACTGCTGGCAGCCGTTCGTGTACGCGGAATAACTCTTACTGCGGTCTATGGCATCGTCGTGCTTCCCAAGACCTTGTTTTGTGACCGCCGTGTCGGGCGCATTTTCAGCTTGGTACGAACGTCTAGACGAATTGCGGAAAGGTCCCAGCCATTACGATCAGCAAGATCATCATTAGTATCTACTCGAGTGTAGGAGCAATGGAAATGCCGTTGCCGAAAAATCATTGGTACACCACCAAGGTCCAAGCACGTGGAGGCGATCGATGGAATGTGTCGACTTGGAGTCAAAAATCTGTGTTGATGCAACGATCTGCAACGATGTATGGTCAAACTTTGTGTCGTGTTTATTTGCATCGGACGTCGATAGACCACACGCGGAAAGAGAGGATAGATGCCATTCCGAGGAGGGGAAAACAGCTTGGTAGTACGTGCACTGCAGTCCCTCGAACTTTCTGATTCGTTGCAGAGCATCCAGGAGCTACTCCCGTTAACGTTTCAATTGAATCGAGATCAGACATCTGCATCATCGGTATACCGTGAACGACGTTCATCTCATCCAGATATTATCACTGTTCGCCTCTGCTGTTATAATACTGGGGCTGAAGGAGCGTGGGAACGTCCCAAAAGTGTCACAGTACTAGTCGTAGTACAGCTGTGTCTACGCTCTACTTCTGGCTCCCTCGGTCTAGCCTGGTCTGCCACTGCGCCATCAGTACCACTTGCTCCGGATTCTTACCTCCCGTCTCCTGTAATCTCGGAAATCTTATTTGCCTGGACCAGCTTCAATTTGCGCCGCTTCGTGTGCTCTGTTTGACTTTCACCCCGTAAGTCCGACTCATTTCTCCGAGGATCTGAAATTGAAGAAGCTGGAGTAATCTTCGCGCTGCGTAGTTCCGAGCATACGCACCCTTCAAACTGCTAAATGACGCTAGCAAAGGCGATACTATCCCACATACAGGCTGGGTTGGAGGCACAGGCGCACGTCGACCGCCAGATCTCGGAGTTGCAAGAGACTGTTTGCAAGCTGTAGGCTCAAATAAATACCCTACGCACTCAAAGGAATACGTTCTCACCCGTCTCACGCCTCCCATCAGAACTTCTCTCTGCTATATTCGTATACTTCGCTCAGACGCATCACGAAGAAATGAAGCAAATAGATTTGAACGACTGTGAATCCAGCATAGACTCGTGCTCCACGACGACGGAGAAGATGGATCTCCCTGGTTGGGTTAGCGTGTCGTACGTTTGCCGTCATTGGAGGGACATCGCTCTGAACTCCCCAACTCTCTGGGCCTATGTTCTCCCGACATCACAGCGCTGGACGGGCATTCTCCTTTCGAGATCAAAGCAGGCACCCCTGAGGATTTGCTTCAATTCACCGAAGTTGCACTTGCTCGATCAGGTTCTGGTTCACGCGAAGCGTATCCAGGAACTCGAACTACGGATCTCAGCCTATAACTACAAAAAGGTTTTTGGCAAGTTGTCGTCGCTTGCTCCTCTCATGTGATCACTGGTCGTTGAAGTGGGAAATACGGATGATGAACCCGTGCCCTTGGGTCGCCGGTCCATTAAGGGTACTGGCCCTGCTCTCCGTCGATTAGAGCTATCTCGGTGTCCAGTCCCGCGGCCTACTTCCATGCTTAGGAGCCTCACCACCCTCATCTTACGCCGTTTAACCCAATTCCACAATAGCCGATTTCGCGACTGCTCTACGTTACATGCAGAACCTGGTGCACCTAGAGCCTCATTTCCCCTCGTGGCCAGCAGAATACCCTCACCACCGCTGGCTCAGATGGACTACGGTTACTGCATCCCTTGCGGCTCGCCGTCGAAGAACCCCCGCCCCATGTTATCGACCTCCTTTCCTGTCTCGATATTTCATCGAAAACCAAAGTTCGGATGCAGACTACTTCGCTACGCTATAATGAAAATAAGTGGATGCCACTCCGATCGGTTCTCGTAAAATGGCTCTTCATGCCTGGCAGAGATAACCCACCCCATTCCATCCGTACCTTGGCGATTGAGGTTCACGACAGATTGAAGAGAACCTTCACGTTCAATGGATCTGAAAACCTGCATTGGGTTCCGAACCACTGGATTGGGACTGTAATCTCCAAATTCAGGTTGTCGTTACCGATGATGATGCGTCGGTCACTATACCGTATATCGTACAAGACGCGTATTGCAGTGGACTTCTAGCTGGTCTCCGAATTGTCTCTGTCACCCTTAGGTTGGAGGAGGACTGGTACTGCTCCACTCTGCACGAGGACGCATTTGGTTTCATTCCGGAGTTGCGGTCCATTCTGTTGATTGGTGCGGGAAGTGGTCTAGGGTGCTTCTGTTCGTTCCTCTCCTGTTTCCCTCATGACAACCCACAGAGACAACTTCCAAGCACTTCCTTTGGGAATCCTTTGCCCTTCAGCTATTCGCCCGCTTTAGAGGAGTTGGCTATCCAACGTTCTCGATTTGATCACACGGACGATCTAACCAGGCGACATGACCGCCTGCACTGTGGTCCTGCCTCAGACCTCTACGAGGCCCTCGTCATCCGCAAAGAAAAGGGGTACACGCTCAATCGGCTTACACTGGGTGAATGTCGCAATCTGTTTAAGCAGGATGTGGACAAGTTGAAGAGGCTGGTTACTGAGGTGATTTGGGATGGGGTGGAAGTGGAGGATCGGTCCCAAAAGCGCGCGTCGCTGGCTAACTACCCGCGCTCGTATTCTCCTGGTACTGGTTCTGATTATTACTAGCAATGGATACATACTCCCTCCAGGGGACGCGGCCTCATGATCATAGGAGGCGAATTCGGATGGTGGGCCTTATGCGTGAAAACATCACCCAACATTTGGAGTGTTTCATATACCAGCAAAATATCCATGAAATGAGCTTCGCTGGTAGTTATTCAAAGCAAGGCGATCAGCGTTCGTGTCATAGCT
>JBBPJZ010000602.1:0-16591 GCA_038089015.1 Chalciporus aff. trinitensis | reverse complement strand
GCTCGGGCATGAACTGATGCGAATTGGGGTACTTGGTTTCGTCACGAGCCATCGACCTGTTGTACCCATCAGCTGCATCAATGGGACTTAAGTAACCTTGGTACCAACCAGACATTCGCTAAAATGTAGGATCCTAGGCATAACACGTTATAATGTACTGGCGATTGAGAAGATTTTGGCAACTCACCCTTTGGGATGTAGAATCCAGCGTAGATGTCATCTTCCGTGACGGAGTGAGGAGCGGCTTATCGTTTTAAGCCGAGAAAAAAAGGGAAACGACGGGAGCACTCACAGAGGGGAACCAAAGGACTGTGTCTATGCATTTCGCGGATAACTGCATCCACGTATGGCAATGATTGTCGATCTTCGATCGAAGGCAACCTGTCATTACCAACTACCTTCTCGATCTGGGCTTGAGCCCTCTCTTGCACCTCAGGGTATACCAGCATCATCAGCATGAACGTCATGAGAGCCGTATTCGACTGGTTTCAAAGAGGCTATCAGCGCAAGGGACAATCAACAATGGTGTTGCTCACCGACTCTGCTCCAGCTGAAGAGCAAAAGTAACAGAACGGTCAATGACTAATCAGCGTTCAATGAGATGGACGCACCCAAAAAGGCAGTTGCAGCTGCACTTTTGAGCCCATCCATCCATGTGTCGTCTACTGAGCGTCGACTTTCCTCAACCTTTCGCAACGCATCATACACCAACCCCGGTGCAAGGCGATTGCTCGGCTTTAAGAATCCAGTGAGAAACGGTCAACGTAGACGATATGACCTGGTAAGCCATACCATTTTTTGCAAAGAGTACTCGAACGGCCGTTCGAGGTAAACCTTTGTGGCCTCCTTGGCAATTGTAATCTGTCTCTTGAATGACATGCCGGGCAACCATGAAGGGAGATATAAAACTGCAAAGGGTTGAAGGACTCAACACGGATCAGTAAAGGCCGTCGAGAAATGGCTTACGAGCTGGGAACGTGCCTATGATGATGGCGACATCCGGGCGCAAAACAGGGACCAAAGTATGCAATACCTTTGCAGCGGTGTCCACGATTTCATCATTCCGGGATTCAGCGTCGTAGTCATACACGCTGTGCAATATAACCAACGCAGTGTAGCTGGGTGGAGACTCTTAGGTCGACACAACATTCGTATTCGTAACAGAGACGCACTCGAAAATGTGATCGGCGAGTTTATCTGGGCTCTCGAACAGCCGTCGCAAGAGCTGACACGCGTGGCGATGTTGGTAGGGGAGGAATCTGTTCACAGCCTTGCTGCAGAATGCCTGGTGGAGAAATTGTCTTTGTTGTCGCCATGCGTCTCCGTAGGGCATGAGTGCAGTATTGAAACTTGTGCCACATCTACATTCGATAAGTCAGATGGATTAGGACCAGAGGGTGTCAGTCCCATGGGAACTCACAGATCGTTGACAATGATGTGTGGACGATCTGAGTAATTCCGAGAACGCTTATCAAGTAGCTCCTTTGCGATAGCCTCCGAATTAATGATGATCATATCTCTTCCCAACAATCGGGAGTACATGAGATCGCCTAAATTAATCAATGTCCACGTTGAATCCCGCCACTACAGCTCCTTGTATGCACTTACCATATGTTTCTGCCCATTGAGCATATGTCACCCATGGGGCATTCGTGTCGATTCCGATGACGTTCCCAACGAATGGTAGTCCCGGGGGACCAGGGGGTAATGGGTGAGAGCTCGTTGACTTGTTGAGGCATCGCCTCCCGATACCGAGTACCACGGCACAGCCAAGCGCGATGGAGCATACTGTGACCCAGCTTGCGGCAGACATTCTTCCGAGGATCCGGGGGTGGCAACTTTGTGAGGGTGTCTTATATGTGATTTTGCTAGGGCTTCTTTCCCACCGTGTCAAATGTTCTGTACACAACGCTTGAATGTCACATCCGAATTGTCATGACATCCTGACGTAAATGTTATAGTTTATGCCTTGAAGTTGTCTCACCAACTCCTTCTCACTACAGTAGTATTATGTACTATGTACTGCGTAATACTGTATCGCACACGCTGCTAGCATCTACTTGAAAGCCTTTGACTCAACAAACCCTCGGGATCGATGGGTAGACAATATAAACAACAAGCAGGTATTAAAAAAATTTCTGCTCGGCCTCGATACTACTATCTATCCCTGACTGCACGTGGACAAGGGGAAACACGATCGCAACCCTCGACTCTCGAGTGATGCTCGCAACAGCCAGCTGTTCCAATATCTCGGTATAGATGCCTACTATTCCGCAAACAGTCCCGTTTGACAACCCTTTCGCACTTGTACGTAGGCTATTTGGGAGCTGTGATTGGATGACGGTTGAAGGGCCTTCGGCAAGCTCGGCAAACGCACTTGTTTGGGACTAGTCAGAGCCAGTTCAGACCACTCAGGGCCTCAGGCTGCGCCCTAGGGAACTCCGTCAATACCAACTTAGTCTTAGTTCATACGTAGGAAATCCGATGAAATCGATGCACTTACCTGGCTAGACTATGTACAGGTGAACTTCGGCCCGACGGGGATTTCCTACTGATTTCCTTCTCGTTTTCATCCAGGTGCTTCAAAACCTTTCAAACAGCTAAGAATTCGGCAATCACGGACCATAAAGACGTGTCTGCGAAACGTCGACCGGCAAAGATCCGCCCATCGAACCCAAATCTGAGGTTCTCAGTAGCGTAAGGCTTGAGGGATCTGTCTTCGTTGAGGAATCGTTCCGGAATCGAGTCGTGCGAACTGGGGGACCTGGATCGTGCGCCATTAACCCGACGGGCGCAAGGATCGAGGTGGCCTTTGTAAAACATAAGGAACTACCCACCAGAGGTTCGCAATCAGGTAAGGATCGGAGACAATCGGTCACTTACTTTTAAGAATGTGAAATCTTGCATACCCATCATCGTCCGCCACAGCGTGAGGAACCGCTTAGTCAATGGCATGGAGTACTGCATGAACAGGTAATAGAAGAAATAGTCGTATCGCTTACAAAGAGGGAAAACAGATTGGTAACTGTGCATTTCACAAATGATGGCATCAGTATGAGGCAAGGATAGCTGATCTTCTATCAAAGGAAACCTGTGTCTGCCGACTTTGATATCGATCTGTGCTTGGGCCTCCTCTTGCACTCCTGGATTTAGTACCATCATCAAGAAAAACGTCATGATTGATGCGCTTGACTGTTTCCAGCATAGTGCCAGGGTGAAGTATTTCACGAACAATGTCACAGCTCAACGATTCTGCGCCCACTGCAGAGTAAAATAAGCGGATGAGTCATTGTTATCGTCATTCATCAGAATGCACCCAAGAAAACGGAACCTACTGCACCCTTTAGTCCATTCATCCATGTTTGTTCTGACACGTTTCCATGTTCCCTGGCCTTCAAGACTCTTATTGCGTCAAACGTCATCGATGGCCCTAGTTCATTCCTCCGCTTCCCTCGACCATAAGTACTCGAATGGCGCGATATGCCGAGGTCTTACCGTTGTCTGAACAAAGTACTCGAACAGCGTTTCAGGGTATTACTTTGTAAATTCACTGGCATTTTCCGCGTTCTTCTTGAATGACATGCCAGGTAGTCATGACAGGAGACTCAGAACTGTTCCCCTCAGTGGACAAAGAAGATAGTGGTAACAAAGACCGCGCTTACAGGCTAGAAGGTACTTGCAAGAATTGCAATATCAGGGCGGAAAGGAGGCACCACGATCCCCATGACCTTGGCAACGATATCGATAAGTTCTTCATTGCGGGAAGTAGCGTCATAGTTGTACACGCTGTTCAAGATGACCATCGCCGTGAAACTGAAGATACAGTAAACCGTTGGCTGAAGGCCAATTTCCAGGAGAGACATACCGCGACACATCGTGATTTTTGAGCAACCGTCTCAGGAATTGACATGCCTGGCGGTGTTTGTAAGGGGAATTTTTTTCATGGCATAGCAAACGGAATGACTAGTGAAAAAAACGTCCGTGGAGTCTCCAGGTGCCCCCGTAGGGCAGAAGAGCTGGATCAAACCACATCTAGAATTAATCGGTCACAAATGTCAAGATGCAACCCTGGGAAATATGGCAACTCACAGCTTGGTGATAACCACATGAGGACGGTCTGAATAGCTCCAAGCATGCTTCTCAAGCAAGTCCTTTGCAATATGATTAATGACGATGCTATCCATTCCAAGGCACTAGAATAAATTTGGTCCCTATGCAGACGTTTATGTCGCTGATGAACGAGAGCTCTGTATATGCTCACGCACCATGCTTTTGCCCATTCAGCGTATGTCCGCCATGGGGCACTTGTGTTGATTCCGAGGACGTTCCCCAGGAACGGCAACCCCGAGGGTCCAGGGGCAATGGGGGCGGGTCCGTTGTATCGCCTCCCAACTTCGAGCAGGACAACAACACACGCAAGCACGAAAGAGCACACACTAGGCCAAGTAGACGTGGAGGGAAAGTGAAAAGTTGAACAAAGGCTTGGCTGCTTCTTTGCTCCCATAGTGGGTCCACGCTTGTCACTGCCAGTGTGAGAAGTCGAAGCCTCGATCGCGGAAGTGCCATAACTTGGCAGGAACAAGAAGCGGAACGAATGAACTTTATAAGATCATATCCATATGAGAGCTGGAAGACCAGAATCTCGAGTGCTATGGAACCACTGGTGCATGAGTATGTACTAGGGATAGGAGAGATAGCCTGACCGCCCTTGATTAACCCTTTTCAATGGTGCTACCGAGCCTGGTGATTGTAAAGGGAATTCGCTGACGACCAAGTCTGGCCACAACGCTCAGGGATGCTCACAGCGGGGGTTGTGGCCCCTCTTTGAGCATCAAACAAACTAGTATAGCCAATGTAAGCTTCATGGCTTGAATGCGGGTCCTCAGGCCTTAAGTACTAGGCCTTACTTATGAGCCCCTCATCAAGGACGTCGCGTCGGCACATCTTCCGAGGTCACGTGCATACTTGCCTTATTTGGAGGCACGGCACAAGTTCATTGTCCGCTTCCCTAATACGGTATGATCGCAGGTGACTGGTGCACAGCCAGGAGTAATTAAGCTGCGACACTCTATAGTAACTGTACGCTCAGAACTTGGTTCTTGCACGCTCACAGCAGCGCCCGCATACATGTCGTTATCATCGCGGCGCTCGTTTGGTGTCCAAAATGGCTTGGGTTTACAGCCCGATACCGGAATCCCCACACCAGCTACCTCTCAAGAGCGCGGGCGGTCAAGACGCGCATCCTGGCTACAGTCGAATATCTTGTCAAGGTTGACGAGCCGAGACGATGAGACTATCGTCAAATCACCAAGCTCCGAGCGGCCGCCCATCCCAAGCGCACTTCATTCCCTAGAACCGGACTCGACGCCCCTTCCCAAACTTTCGATGATAGTATTATCTATTGTGAGCGCAGCTCCCACCCAATTTCATAGCGACACTCAATTTCGTTTAGACAATGCTAGGAGAGTTCTTGTCAGCAAATGTATCCATGCCATTCCTGTTGTTCATGGTCAAAGGCAAGCCCTCCTACATCCTCATCGCGTGACACATTTACCATTGCTTTATCGCCCAGGATTCAATGAGTTTAATGAAGAATCTGAAATTGCTTTTTATACCGGAATTATAGGTGTGCTCGCTACTTTCATCATCAGTCCTGTACTCACCCCGCTACAGTCGCTGCATTCTTCCTGACTCAGTTCCTTACTTCTTTACTATGGGTATGTGGCATCAGCGATACATATTATTTGCTTTAATGATGTTTTCTAGGCTACCGTAGCAGAGAAACATGGTCATCGCACTGTATTGACCCTCTCCTTGTTTGGGAGTGCTGTCACCGTCTTGATATTCGGCACTACTACGTCACTGCGCCAGGCAATTGCGGTCCGACTCCTTCAAGGCATCTTCGCTGGTGCAGTTGGTGTGGCACGCGGATGCGTTGCCTCTATCACTGACGTCACCAACGAGGGTAGAGCATATGCCATTATGGGGTACTTGAATTCTCAATTTTGTCTGATACATCAATTGATAGCTGATCATTGCAGCTTCTGCTGGGGATTCGGAGGTGTCGCAGGTGCCGTAATTGGAGGAGCATGTGTGTCATCTCATCGTTCGTCGATATGCATACTGACACGCAGTCTAGTCGAACGCCCTGCTGAGAAATGGCCTGATGTGTTCGGTCATATTCCACTCTTTGTCAATTATCCCTACCTCCTCCCGTGTGCCGTAGCTGGCAGCATCACATTATTGGGTAGGCCAGCTCCTCCCTTCCACGCGCAGTCCACCTCAATGTTGTCGTATAGGCTCTTTCTTATCCCTTTTCCTCGGTCCCGATGGTGGCCCAAGGGAGGGTACAATCCGCCTTCCACCCGAGAAGCTTGGAAACCAGCAACCATCAATACCTGAAGAAGAAGAGCCAATTCTCAACGAGACCTTGGAGGAAGAGGGAGAGCCAACAGGATTCTTTGGCACCCTGAAACACCGGATTTCACAATCATTTGCCCGCTATACCACATCACCCTCGCCAGCCCTTCATGCTGCCGACCCATCCACGACGCCATCCGTTCCACTCATTTCATCCCCTCGGATGAGCAGACACCGAACAAGTCGCGCGAACGGGTCTGCATATGGTTATGGTAGTAATTACAGGCAGAGACTCGCAAGTTCGGCGACGACACGCAGGAGTATGGCAAGCACGCTTAAGAGGGCCAGGAGTGCCTTTTCTGATGGCCACACATCAGCATACGAGGGTTCGGAGCTCAACTTTACCCAACGACTACTCATGGCAAACGAGAATGCGGTGACGAACATTGCGGACCTGTGGGTAGCGGCTGCCATGAACGTCGATACCGAGGAACAATACGATATGGACACTGGTATTCCCGTTGACGAAGAACATGCACCACTGGAAGGAGATCAGTACTCGGACGCACAGAGCCTGTTGAGAACGGGAGATGAGGGCGCAACTTCGATGAGCGAGGGTGATACTACCCACGCTGGCAGGCGTATATCGACCGTCACGTTTACTTCACCTCGAGGAGTTCCTCGTCGATCTGTCAGTCGGACACCTGCACTGGGTTCGCCATTGCCCGATGATGGCCGGACGACACGCCGGTCGTCGGGTACCGGTCCCAGTATCTTCGCTCACCCAGGTGTTCGAACACCGGCTGCTGTGCTTGATGCACAGCTGCGTGAAGCAGAATCCTCTGATGGACTGTCCCCGATATTGGAGCGCCGTCGGTCAGCAGCTCGGACTGAGGTTGGTGCAGAAGAAGGCGTGGAGAAGCCACCCTCTCTGGCCTCTCAGCTGCCTATATTGGTTATCGTGCAGTATGGGCTGTTGGCGCTGCATAGTACGACGCATGATCAAGTCTTCCTGTCGTATCTCGTTTCGTGAGTCAGATTCCTGCTATTTAGACTGCGGATGGTGTTGACGAAGGGGTGATAGCGACTATCAAACTGGAGGGCTGAACCTGAACGCTGGTAATTTCTCACAGCTGAGTACGTGTTCTCTCCATTTCACTGTACAAGTGGGACTGATGTGAGGATTTGTAGTTGCTGTAATGTGTCTCTTCCAAATCGTCTACCAATTCCATCTCTATCCGTAAGTTATCAGTGCCTATTTCCCATGGCATACCGTGCCTAACCACCTTGCACAGAAATATTGGGCACGTACATTCTATGGTTTGTTGATGAGGATCATTAACTGACTCCACACTAGTCCTCCCCGTGGCCGTTTCTCGCACATGGCCATGTTCCGCCTGGGATCGCTTTTATTCATCCCTGCTTACCTCACTGTGACGATGTATCGGGTTTTTGCGGGTCCATCGGACGATGGTAACATTTTTCTTATGGCGGGTAAGCTCCATCTTTTTGAGCTCTGTATTGTTGGAGGCTTATGGTCTCACTTTTCTCTGTAGCGCTCGCTCTCAGCACGTAAGCTACAAGCGAAACCATCATCGTTGTTGACTGACGACCGCGTTTAATAGTGCTGTTCGATACTGTGGTAACACGTTTGCATATACCGCAATTGCAATCCTCCTCAACTACAGTGTGTCTCTTCCTTCTGCAACCCATGAGTTACCCATTCTAACTTGGCCTAAACAGTGACACCGCCAGCGGCATTGGGCTTTGCGAATGGCGCTGCCCAAAGTATAGTCAGCCTCGCACGTTGTGTGGGTCCAATCCTAGGTGGTTATGTGAGTATACCCTCTCTGTTCTCGAGTGATTGTGATGTGTTGACTGGTCTCGCTGGCAGCTCTGGTCTGCAAGTACCCAGAACGACCCTAGTGGGTATCCGTTGGGATTCCTTGCTTGTGCAGGTGCATGTGCGCTCGCTGTCGCCCATAGCTTCTTCATCCGATGAGGGATGATCTGTGTGTTCGTTTATGTTTCAATAGTCTCACCTTCCCTCACCCTCGTCGTTCCCCCCACATTCATTTACCTTGACACAATAGACCAGAATCCGTCCGTAGTGCATAGCCATTGTAATACTAGCAGTAGTGTCCCATATCATCGCTCATGATGATGTGCAGTTTTCTTTGTCGTGTTAATTGGACTATACTTGTGTAATTTTTTCCCCTTACGCCTTTCGCCTCGGATGTCGTCAGTTGCACTCGACGCCAGTAAGTAAGAGTTAGACAATGGAAGCGTAATCGAGAGCCTTCCAGAGCACGATCCTCTGCAGGGTTTGGCCGAGTCCATGATGAGCATTCCATTCCAGGTAGAGCAAGAGATAACAGAGGGTACAATCTAAGACGAACATGGAGGTCGAAGTGGTGTAGCAAATCCTGATAGCGTCATCTCGCGTGAAGCTCTAAATCGAGTCTAATAATATAGCACAGAATCTGCCACCAAGCGACGTGCGTCAGCCAACGTCCAGAAAGACATGGAGAACTTACAAGGAAATAACAAGACGAGGTCTTGCTCACAGCTCTTCATGAGGCATCTTTTGTCGCACCAGCTCATCATGCCTCCGGAGTAACAGCCGCTCGACCCATCCACCCGCCGGGAACGGCTTCTCCCACCGATTATGCAAATGCACCGCAAATATCTTGTGCAGTGCACTATCGAGTCCTCCGCCTTCCTCCAGCCCATGTCCCTCTGCCCATTGTCCATCTGTGCGATCGGGTGTAAACGGATCAGGGACACTGTTGTCTAACCGACAGGCGATGGGATCGCTGAAGCAGAAAGGGAGGATTTTGAATGGGGGAATGGATTCAGCGAGGAGACGGCGCCAGAGACGGAGGTAGAGAATGGCGCCCCAATCGGTGGAGGGGGAGCGGGGTGGCGTGGATGTGGCCATGAGGTAGAACGCTTCGCAAAGATAGGGGGATTGTTGTTTGAAGTGCATGAGTGCACCGTTGAGAGCTTGGTATGTTTTCCCTGCGAGAGGAGAGAGGGTGTGGGTTAGTTTGATGGTGTTGGGGATGGGGAATGGGAATACGCTTACCCCAGCAATCCCATTGAGTGACGAATTCATGCTCGAAAAGAGGTTCGAGGTCCCGCGTGAGGAGCATGTCCATGTCTATCCACATACCGCCGTTGTGCCAGATCACGAGCAAACGGACAAGGTCGCCATCCACCCACGCTTTCTTGTCGTTTAGATTCAGGAGTTCATGGCCCTCCATGGCTGTGCCCTTGGCAAGGAACGGAATGTCGACTTGTGCGAGCGAGAATGACTCTGGGAAGAGAACGAGGTACTTCTGGATGATGGGGTTGTCGCTTAGGTCACCGTTTGACCAAAGAACGAGGTGGGATCGGGCGAGATTTTGGGTTGCGAAGAAGGATTTGAGCATGTACTCTTGACGTGGTCCGAACGGTGCGAGGTCGGTACGCCAGTAGGTGTGGAATTGGTTTCGTTTATTGGGCGGTATCCAGGTGTCATCGGGGGCGTTTGGGAGTTGAACGGTACCAGCAAGGGCATAGCAATCCATACCCATTCTCATAGGAAGACCCGCTTGAACTTCGAAACTCTTCTTTCCATACAACTCCTCCGTGACATTGTACAGCGAACTGACATGATCTGGTTTGAAGCAACCTGCGAGAGGTGTGATGGGATGAATCTCTTTAGAGATCCAATTACGGTCGTAAAAGACGAGGTCGATATGAAGATGTGGTTCGTAGGTATGCCAGACCCACCAGAGGGCGAAGATGGCGACAGGTATGGCGACTTTCAAGAGGTTGAATACTGTTCGCGGTCGCATGGAACAGAGCCTTGAGGTTCGTCGGGACTGGCCTGGGTGATTTTGGGGGTCGTGGGTCGGGAGGGCGTTGTACGCTGGGGAGGACATGGAGTTTGGCAGAGGAGGTCTGCTAGCCTTTGTTTGGCAAGTTGAAGTACGAAGTAACACTACAGTGACTACTGGTGACCCTTTGGCAAGCAAGCGTATACTCCAACAACTTGAACCCACACTGTCACTTGTCAATCATTCAAATTCCCTAAGTCCGTGACCAGCAACTGGCAAATACCAGCTGGATGTCATTAATTCATGCCCTTTGCCAGGCTTCCAGGCTTCAGCTCTGAATCCCATACTTTACAAGATCATGGACGTCGGCAAATGCTTGCCGTTTTGATCAAACAACATAAGTATCATGTTCTTTCTAGCGGTATTTAAACCTTCTCGGGAAACGGGAGGCGAAAGTCATATAAGAGCTTAAGGTTTGCTCTGAGGTTCGTTAGTATTCGTGTCCCACAATGTCCAGCTGAAGCTGGACTCTCGTATGTGCTCTCGCCTTCGGCTGTGTCGCTCTTCTCGGTAAAAGACACCTCACGAAGCCAAAGTATAGGCGCTCGCATCCATTGCCACCCGGTCCTCCAGGGCTACCGTTCATCGGGAATGTCATTGGAGTGGACATGAAGGCACCATGGATCACATACTCAGAATGGGCAAAAATCTATGGTGCGTCGTTAAACCCGAACTAGATGGATTTGTTCCCCCCACACCGAGAGTTTCACAGGAGATCTAGTCTTTACCCGTGTCTTCGGAAAGGATATTATCATCATTAATTCCGAGAAGATAGCAAAGGATTTACTCGAGAATCGTTCTTGGAATTACTCCGACCGTCCTTACATGTTGACCAGCGATCTGTGAGCTCACCTTTTTCGTTATTAGCACCAGTCATTGACTTACCCACTATAGTTGTGGGCTAGATTTCAATTCTGCATCGTTACGTTACGGTGGTCGATGGAGACTGCACCGGCGCTTCTTCCAGCAAACATTCCGAAGCGACGCTGCACCGAGATTTGTACCGATGCAGCATCGCAAGACTTGTCAATTCCTTCAGCAGCTGCTCCAGAACCCTGACGGACTTGCGGAACATGTTTTTGAGTACGTGTCCGCATGATGGTCGATTTGCATCTACGGTCATGACCTCGTCTTGTCCATTTAGATACACAACGTCAATCATATTGAATAGTGTGTATGACTACGATCCTAGCTCTAAGCAAGATGAGTTAGTTGGTACCATGGCAAAGGTCCTCGAGATTGTAGTTCCCGCTGTGCGCCCTGGTGTCGCATTTATCGTCGACGCATTTCCGGCAAGTGAGTAACGTTCTCGGCTCTCTTCCCGATGCATAGATTTTGACCATCTTCAGTCCTCAATCTTCCCTCGTGGTTACCTGGTATGTCCTTCAAGAGGGACATGGCAATTGCCAAGGAGTTTTCAAAGGAATACGTCGAAAAGCCGTTCGCCTACACACTGAGGGAGAGAATGGTAAGGTCCATTACTTACACCGTCCGGAACTGACACCCCTGTGAAAGACAACCGGTAGCTCCTCTTCTTCGATGGTAGACGACGCACTCCAGAAGGTCGAAGACAAGGGTGTTTCCGCGGACGAAATATGGATGAAAGCACTCAAGGACTCCGCTGCCACTGCCTTTTTAGGTACGTCGGCGAGTTGTTCAATCTACTCTTTGCTCAAAATTGCATGTCTACCCCTTAGGGGCATCAGAGACGGTGTGTGACGATTTCACCTACGTAACATTCTGCTATGAGTTTGATTGACGTTGGGATTGTAGTCAAATTCGGTTCTCATGACATTCTTCCTTACGATGCTGCTGGCTCCAGAGGCACAAGAGAAGGCACAGGCACAGATCGATGCCGTCGTAGGCAAGAATAGGCTCCCATCAATTGAAGATCGACCTTCGTTACCCTACGTTGAAGCTGTCTTCCGTGAAACGCTCAGGTACACCCCGATACTTCCTCTCTGTGAGTGATAACATCAGAGACGACTGTTCTTTTTTGCTGACTCTTCGATGCGCAAAGCGGTTCCCAACGCTGCCGTAGAAGATGACGTATATGCTGGCTACCACATCCCCAAAGGTGAACAATTCAAAAGCTTGACTGATATCGTATATAGATTGATACCCATTTCCAGGTGCCATTATACTCACGAACGCTTGGTGAGCACCTTCTATCTCTGGCATTTCATGGCCCGCTTATTATTTCCTCGCTCCGTAGGGCCATGGCTCACAACGAAGCCAAGTATCCCAATTCCCATCAGTACATCCCCGAGAGATTCCTCAACGAGGATGGTTCACTCAAACCGGCGGATATCGAGAACATTGTCTTTGGCTTTGGACGACGAATCTGTGTCGGCAGACACTTTGCGGACACGTCGATCTGGTCCGTGATTGTCAAGTTTTTGGCGGTTTTCAAGATATTGAGACCGATCGATGAAAACGGTGTCGAGGTTCCTGTGGAACCAAGGTTCTCTAGCGGAGTTGTAGTGTAAGTAATGCATTTACCCTATTGTGATGTTGACGGTACAACGTATGTGCAGGCATCCGCTTCCATTTGGGTTCAGAATTGTACCTAGGGTACCAGGGATGGATGCTTCGAAATTGGATGAACTGATTGCAAGGAGCGCTGGGGAGGAATAACCCTGTGATTCCATTTGTTTTCGTCTGCTCGTCATCGTTGGGACTTACAATATGATCACTATCCAGTCGGGTCCGGTGCTGTAAGATATATCCGTAGTACGCAGAATCACAATGCTTCTCCATGCATGATTGTGACCTCTGCCGAGCCAATAAGTCACCGCCGATTTAGGGGGGGGGGTCCTGCTTTGAGCCAGTGTGCACTTTTGTCGAAACTTCAAGTGAAAACGACTGACTGCCAGGAAACAACTGGACCCTAACCAAGCCGGGAACCTGGCGGACGCATTGTGAATTGAATCAGTTGAATAGTTCGGCGTAATCCACTGACAAACTCAAAGTCGAATTCGAGATCCTGAACCCGAATGCGACTTGCGCAACAACATATGCTTGATTATTGTCAAGCTAGCATATAGCCTCATGCCATGAGTCCCGAATGGGGATGCGCCATCCACTGAGCTGCTGGCAGAGGCAACCAGAAAGCCTCCAAACAGGTTTTCTTGGTGATGAAACGAAAACTCCCACAGGGACGACACCGCCAAATTACCAAGTAACGTTTATCGGGACCATGTATGATGTCTGTGTCTAATCGCCGATGCTCGGTTGTTCGTCAGGTCGTTTACGAAGTGCGGGTAGCTAGTGGGTGAACGTGGGTCCATACCCAAAGATTCCTGGATCGCGTGTGCAGACATTCTGTTCCATCCAAGTTATGGATGCGTGCCTACTCACATAGGAACCCAGGCATGGCTCTTCAGAAGCTGGGATGAGAACCGTCGCGCCGGCCGAATGACATTGAATGATTCCGTTAAACCCGCTCATGGGTCAATCGCCTGTGAGGTATAAACGCCTTGTGATTCGTGTTATACACCATCCAAAGTAGATCGAGGACTGTAATACGCACAAAATTAGTGTAGTCACTTTATGAATATAGCTCGCCACCCCTGTCTATCAACTTTTCCCCGAGCTTCTGCTCGTACCTATTCAACAGCAGCCGCTCTACCCATCCATCTTTGGGGAACTCCCTGTCCCACTGATTATGGAGGTGTATAGAGAACACCTTGCTTAGTGTCTGATCCAATCCGCCTCCTTCCTTCAAGCCCAATCCCATCGTCCATTTCCCGCTCGCCTTATCCTTCTCAAAGGGGTCCGGCAGTCGATTGTCCAGTCGACACGCCCGCGCATCGGAGAAGCAGAAAGGTAGGATTTTGAAAGGTGGGACACCAGCAGCTATCAGCCGCCGCCAAAGCTTCAGGTATAGAATTGAGCCCCAATCGGTTGAGCCTGCACGGGGAGGCTTGGATGTCGCCATGATGTGGAACGCTTCACATAGATAGGGTGAGTGTTTGTGGAAGTTCATCAGGGCGCCGTTCAGTGCCGAGTATGGCTTATCTGGGGGAACGTGCCGATGGCGTGTCAGGTGCTACCGTCCGGGCGAAGATTGGGGAATAGCGGACGTACCATAACAATCCCACTGCGTGACAAATTCATGTTCAAGCAGTGGAGCTATGTCCCGCGTGAGGAGCGAGTCCATATCTATCCATACGCCCCCATACGTCCATACAACCAATAACCGGATGAGGTCACCATCCACCCATGCCTTCTTATCATTCAGGTTCAGTAGACTGCTCCCCTCCAATGGTGTTCCCCGCGCCAGAGTAGAAATGTTCGCTTCACGAAGCTCAAAAGAATCTGGGAATCGGTCCAGGTACTTTTGCAGGACGGGGTATATGTGCAGGTCTCCGTTTGACCACATGATCAGCCGGGACTTGTCAATGTTCTGAGTTGCGAAGAATGACTTGAGCATGTATTCTTGTCTTTCTTCGAACGGGGCAAGGTCGACCCGCCAATAGGTGTGGTAGTGCACGCGGTCGTCTGCGGACACAAACCCTGGATGTCGTTCGGTCGTTGGCGGTTTGATGGTCGCCGCAAAGTCATAGCAGTCCATGTCGAACCGCATGGGTACTCCTGCATGTACTTCGGTCATCTTGGGCCCGTAGACATGTTTTGAAACGTTGTAGGCCGAGGATACGCGGTCGGGGTTGAAGCAGCCAAGAAGTGGCTCGACGGGGGTAATCTCTTGTTGTATCCATTCGCGAGAGTAGAATGCGAGTTCGATGTGGGGTTCATATAAGAAAAGACCAGTGAATACGGCGATTGCGAGGAGAGGAAGGATGATTTTGGCTGCGGTCAAGAATGTACGTGGTCGTATGGAAAACCAGGACGATTGGGTGTAGTTCGAACGACGGTGTGGTGACCGTGACCGTGATCGTGAGCGCGGTGAACCCGAGACGGTGTGCATCGGTAACCGCTCATACCGAGCGTTGGACATGGCGTTTGGAGTGACAGCAGGGGTAGACAGTAACCTAGTATATGCGACTAAGCGAAAATGGCTAATTGGACTATCTACTCAACTTGATTGTACCCGCGCACCTTGTAGTGACAAGCAGTGTCTACACAAACTTCAACTGGACCCATGATGTACATGAACTACAAGTACCTCGTACTAAATGGACAAAGAAGCGCACTACCAGTGGACATTCATTCTATTGCGTTGGAGGGTCCCTGATAGTACGGTATGTACTCGCTACTCGAGGAACTTGAACGCAAATAGTCTCCTGAATTACTGTGTTCATCGACTAGGGTGTCGAGATAGTGATTGCGATCTTGATACGATATTGACCCATGGCTCCCAGAACTTCTCCCTTGCGACTTGGGCCGATGTGTTGGAACATTGCGCAGCCTCGTGTCCCTATACCGTCATAGACTGATCATCGCTCTCATCCGAAGCACCAGATATACAGCCTCTTTTTGATCGTTATCGGACCCTGTCGTCTTGCATCACGTCTGTCCTTCCCGCTGCCCTCGATTTGTGTTGTACGCCTCTGAAGGCATTGGGATACTCGGTCTTGCCCGGTGCTCCCTTAGAAAAACTTTGTGAATTTGTCCGAGTGGTGGTCGTTGAGCGGGTCTTTGACCCCCGTGAAAACATTGTCTTCGCCTGGTGAGTCCACTCGTTAGTCCGCTCTTTATACGTTGAACCATTACATTGTAGCTATGTCATTCCTACGGTCGTAATGTTCACTTCTTCTTACCTGAATTCTGCTTTGTACACCTCTCCATCGCCACTCTGGTGCGGCCTCCCATATATTAAAATGATTGGCTTCGTGGCTGTCTCCGACGAGCCTTTGTTCTCACATCTCGCATCCGCCTCTCTGCTATCCCTTCTTTTGCACCTCTTCCTCGACATCCGTGTTCTGCAAGACAACCCATCAAACCATCTTCTTTCGCCGTGCCTTACTCATATCGATTCCCCCACTGCCTTCCCCGCCGTGCCTTTTCGCGCTCGCTATTCTTCAGAAGATCCGCGACGAGACAGACATGCCTCCGAATGTTGCGTCCAAGAGTATCACCGGCGATGATGCCACCATCGAAGATGCCATTCAGGCATTCCGCGACCATCGCTAGGTCCACCTTGTATGTCATGGCTCACAACACGAAACAAGCCGTTCGAGTCATGGTTTGCGATGAAGGACGGACGCATGACGCTTCTACGTATCATCCAGGAACGTTATGCGGATTCCGAGCTCGCGTTTCTCTCTGCTTGTCATGCGGCCGTTGGGGACAAGTCGACCCCTGACGAGGTGCTTCATATGGCGGGCGGGGTGCAATTTGCTGAATTCAATGGGGTGATTGGGACGTTTGTGGAGATTTGGAAG
>JBBPJZ010000601.1:0-16622 GCA_038089015.1 Chalciporus aff. trinitensis | reverse complement strand
ATCGTCTCAAGCCCCCCATTCATCCCCCCTCGCTGCTGGTTCCCAACTACCAACTCCAGACCCTCGTGCGTCCTCTGCAGTCCACTTCATCCAAGTGGCACCTGGTGGTGCGCAATCGAAACCTTCGACGCCGCAACTTGGTTATGCGACCCAAACGCCTACAACCCAATCAGCCACTACCCAACCACATCCTCCGCAAGCACCTCAATCTACTGTTGCATCACCTCGAACCCAAACCGCCCATCCCAATGTGAACATGCAGTACTGGACTCCTGCACAGATGCAGCAGTTGCATCGCCTGAGTGCAGCCACCCAAGCCCAGGCTCAAGCACAAGCACAAGCCCAGCTACAGGGTCCACTCTCGTCGCCAATGGCCCAGCCCACACAACATCCTGGCCTACCCACCCAATACAACTATGCTCAATATCGGCCAATCAACGCTCAAGGCAATCCACACCCGCAGGTTGCAGGGCATGTACCACCGAATCAACACCCACAGCAGAACATGGGGGCTCAGGGTCAAGTTTTGGATGCTCAGCAACAGCACCAATTAATGTCGCAATATGCCATGTATGGGTATTACCCGGGGGTGCCCAATGCGAGATTGCAAGCTCAGTATGCTGCATGGGCTGGAATGGCGCGCGCGGCTGCCAGTCAACCCAATGGTCAGACACCAGGAATGCAACCCGTTCCACAGCAGATACCGGTGCAGGGGAAGCCGTCGCAAGCTGGGGTGCAGATTCAAGGTCGATGAGAGGTGTTGGTTGGTTTGGTTGCTGTTGGTGTTGAGAGAGATATGCTTTGTTCTGCATTCTGTATATTCTATCATATTCAGGTGTACTCTGGGGATACTGTATTGTATTTTATTGCCTTGAAAGTGAGGAATCCTATGATCACCACGGGGCTCAACTTCGCAGGAGACGCCCAACATCCTTTTTTGTAATGAACTTGAAAGTCGGGGGGTCACTAGTCAGTCAGTGATCTTTGGACCTAGCTTCGACTGGGAGATCATCCAAGTCGAAATCGCTGGCGTTTGGGTTTGTTTGCTCCCATTCGTCGAGGCAAGTTGTAGCCTTCCATGGACGATGGAGACTCCCGGGCCGTTCTCTGGTCAAGACAAACGGGTCGCGAATTGTTCATATTGTGGAACAGTTCGTCCGCCCAGTCATGCTATCGTCAGGGCTGGACAAAGGCCAAGAGATAAGTCAGAAATCTCGGCTAGATCACTGTTAATGTAAGTCCCTTTTCGTATGTATAATGTACTGCATGTTAGATTGCTGTAGCAGCCTTAGCCTCAAACGGTCCCTTTTAACACTTAGACATCCATTTTCATGGGAAGGCACCTTTCGGGGAAGCTTTAAGTTCCAAGAAGCAACCAAGACGGGTCCATGGAGGCCCTTCAATTGCACCTTCAACCTTATTAGGCTTCTATTTTTGCTGCAGGCTTCTGCACCCACTTTGATCCGAAAAGTGAGAGTATCTGTCAATATTCCTTGTCGATCCTTCATTAAAGACGACTCCATGACAAGTCAGGCTATTCGATTACAACCCAATCCGAGCATTCTAACGTGGAGGAAACACTCAGGTGGGTATCTCGTCTTCTGTTGGTTATTTCGCTCAATATCTTCCTGAAAGAGCTCTATCATGGATCTTTACATGACTGGGGTGCCACTCGCAGCGAGCGAGGAGGATGTCAAGATCGAGCTCGCGAAGATATTGCATAAGGAACCGTTTCCATCTGACCCTCCTATGAATTTCGATCTCTTCTTTTATACAAATACCCGTCCCCGCAGGCGCGGAAAATCTGGCATCATTTCTTTCCCTGAGGAGCACGTAGGAAAGGCAATCCTTAACACACACTGCACTTTCGGTGTGCCCGTCAAAGGCTCTCGCATTTTATTCTGTCCCAGTACGAAGTCCGTGGACCAGGAGAAACTCCAGAGACTCAGGACGACACCCTGGAGAGATCCCGCTCAACTCCGAGCGGAGAAGGAAGAACGAGATCGTGATGCGACACCATACGAACTTTCCTCGTATGCGTTTGGGCGCTTCCTCCTCGACGGATCGTTTTCGTCCGAATGTTTCGCGGAAGGACTGGCGAAGATTGCTTGCGATATCAAGCGTCGTCAAGTGCGCTTTATGCTTTACAAGCAAAGTGAAGGCACTCCTACGGATGACTATGATCGCGAATGCACCTCTATGGATAACGATGATCACGGGCAGAACGACTGGGGTTTGGAGGACAACATGTCCGCAACGGATTCGAACCCGGATCTCCCTTGTAAAACTGTCTCGTACCAGCCCACAACGATATCCTCCTTTCTGGATAGTCCAGCATCAGAGCAACCCACCCTATTCATCCGGGCCAACTCCTCCCCGCTCTTTGCCTTCGAAGAGTATGATTTCGAAGACGAGAGGTTCGACTCATACCGCGCTCAGGGACTTATATCCGATACCCCGATGCCCCTTGGCGCTTTCCATCTGATGTGCACATCAGGGACGTCATCGACAAGGACGCCTTTATCTACGCATGCAAGACTAGATTCCACATTTATCATATCTCCAGACGGACCCTCATCCAGGTCCACGACAATACCTCTAAGTTTACACCTCCCGACTTCAGTTTTCTCGTGGAAATACCCTTCCAGCTCGCGTTCGAACTAGAGAAAGCGATGCTTGACTGCGTTGTCAGTCATTCGGACGCGCAGTCTCTGCGAGGCGCGTTACATACCCTTTGCAAGACCCATGGAATTCCCGCAACAGCCGCGATATTTAGACATCTGATCACCCTCCTTGAAGACGAGGGCCTTCCGAGACATGGACCTCGGAGAAATAGAACAACCCCAACGTTTACGTCGCTAGAGGCTCGTCTTAATCATGCAATTCATCTCTACTCCGAAGAGCAGTCACTCCCTCGGGGACGCCTCCGATCAGCTCTCGACCGCCCTGCCGTCACATACACCTATCAACTGATTCTCACCCCCACTCGACGCATCCTCGAAGGTCCCATCGTAGATCGATCCAACAGTATCCTGCGTCGATTCAGTCATCACGACTGTTTCTTGCGGGTTTCATTCCAAGACGAAAATCGGTCCAAGCTAAGAAGAGATTCGGAATCGTCCATCACGGAACTTCTCTCTGAACGATATCGCTCTGTGTTCTTGGACGGTTGTAAGGTTGCTGGGAGACGTTACGAGATGTTGGGGTACTCGATAAGTGGCTCAAGGAACACTCGTTCTGGTTTGTGAGGCCGTTCAGGGACGATCAAGGAAGGATCATCAATGCGCAGATTATCAGGGAGAGCCTTGTAAATCCTCTATTGTCCTCTACTGATTCGATCGGTTTCACTGACGTCCCTCTGATCCAGGGTGACTTTTCGCGCCTGCAATATATGCCCGCGAAACTCGGGGCTCGATAGGCTCAGGCATTCTCACCCACTGATCCATCAATCACGCTTGAACCCGAGGAAATCGAGAAGATAGACGACATTACATCCCCCTTCGGCAAGGTCATGACCGACGGTTGCAGTCCCATTTCCTCCGAGCTCGCCCATGCCATTTGGAGAGCAAATCGCAAGTCAAAGGGACTCCCTGCGCGTGGCAAGCCACCTTCTGCTTTCCAATTCCGTCTCGGCAGTGCAAAAGGCATGGTCGTCCAGGATCCTACTCTCGAAGGTCGGGTTGTTCAACTACGACCCTCGCAGATCAAGTTTGATGCACCTGATCTCCGCACGTTCGACATCCAGTCAACGTCTCAACGACGAAAACTGATGTACCTCAACCGCCCAGTGATCGCCCTCTTGGAATATTTAGAATCCAGTCCCAATCGCATCCTCGAACTCCAGAATCGTTCAGTCAAGGAGGCGCATTCGCTTCGTCGCTCGTTTTCGGAAGCCTCGAAGGTAGTGCATTCGCATGGATTAGGGAGTTCATTCTGCCTTCCATCATTGCTTCGGAACATGTCCTCTGTCTTGAACTTGAAGTTGGCCGACGCAGTGGACGAGGAAGACTTGCAGCTGTGTAACTACCTCGTAAGGAACACTTTGCACTGCGCTGAGACACACATCTTGCGCGAACTCAAATATCGTGCCCACATCGCAGTGCCGGGATCCTTCACCCTGCTTGGTGTCTCTGACGAGTGGGATTGTCTCGAGGAGGGAGAGATATACGCGACGGTCCATGGCGAGAAGACTGGATTGTACCAGGAGATCAGTGGTACCGTCACTATCACGCGCAGTCCCCAGATGCATCCGGGTGATGTGCAAGTCGTGACTGCGGTAAGAAGGAAGGAACTGCAGCACCTGAGGAACGTGGTTGTTTTCTCGTGCCGGTGAGTTTTCGTTGGCGCTGTTAAACTTCGTATTGACTAACGTCATTTGGTAGGGGGGACCGATCTCTATCTTCTTGTCTTGGTGGAGGGGATCTATATGTGGATGAATACAATCTCATTCTCGATGTAAGTTTGCCCCTTCTGATCATGTTGCTTGCTCAGATCCTTTGTAGCCAGAGTTGATACCCAGAGTCACCTGGGAACCCGGCGCCTATACACCTCTACCAGTCAAGGAGACGCCTCACCCGTGTGGAATCCAAGATGTGGCCGACTTTATCTTCGATTATGTGAGCAAATGGCTATAGACACGTACACACCCATCCTCATGATCGTATCTCTAGATCGAATCAGATATCCTCGGTCATATTGCCATCACCCATCTTCGATTTTCGGATCTTAACAACCCATCCTGCGAGGAATGTCTCGACTTGGAAGCGTTCGCATCACACGCAGTCGATTTCCCTAAGATAGGGACACCAGTTGATTTCCGGGATCTTCCCAAACTTTCATATCATACCAAGAGACCCGATTTTCTCGCTCGCGAAGAGGCCGATCCCAGAGTGATGAATGACGTGTATTATACGAGTAGTAAGTTGCTCGGGGTGCTCTTTCGTTGTGTCCCCCTGGAAAGCTGGATACCGCAAGAGTGGACTGGGCAGGAATCACCATCTGGAGGGGACATCGTCGAGCTAGGGCTGCGGCGCGTTGGGCTATACGGTCTTGGACTTAGCACTGCAAGTCCCACCCCTGAGCTTCGCGAAGAGATGGTATATCTGATGGAAGAGTATGGCAAGCAATTACTTGCGATTGCGAGGGCGCATGCGATATCGAAGAACAGGGATTTGCACATTTCAGAGGCGGAGCTGGTGAGTGGGACGATTATGGCGAATTGGGCAGACCCTCGGAGGAGAAGGGATGCGGTGGGTGTTATGAATTTGCAGGTATGTCGACATCATCGGGATATACTTTTTTATGCTCGTGCGTGCCGTGAGGGCGGAGATGCGAGGAACCCCTCCCACCCCTCTTGAAGAGCCGCCAGAGGAGGATGAGTTCACTGAGGACGTTCGGTTGTGGGACGACGATGAAGCAGAAGAAGACGGGATTCGAGAGAAGCAATTTGTGACGGAGTCTTTTGATCGTGCTTGGGCGGCGTGCTGTGTCGCTGAAGATGCTCTGGTGGAACATCCCGCGATGTTTGGACCGCAAAGTTTCGGGCTGATCGCACTGGGAAGGATGTTGGAATTGATCAAAGCGGCTCGCCTGCTCCAGTAGGTGTTCTTGGACAGGAAGCAGTTGGGGAGGTCACTTCCGCTAGTCCGTGCCATGGGTGGTACTAGGTGCAGCTTTTCCTTCCTTTTAACACACATGGGATTAGTCCTCTCATGCTCGGTAGTCAATATTACCCTCGATGCTACATAGCACTTGATTGGGAGAGATAAGATTAAGATCTAGCCGTTTTGGCTTGGCTCCCAGGGAGATCGTGCCAATCTCGCACTTGTGCCAACAACAAAATTTTTGTCAACACCGCCAACATGCTCGAGCCAATTGGTATGTCTATCATTCTATCGTCCACGATACGATCGATGTGCTGATCGCCTTCGAAAGCTCTATTGTCCGTCTATGACAAAACTGGGTTAATCAAACTCGCCGAGGGCCTTGCCGCAGCCGGTGTCCAACTTCTCGGTTCAGGAGGTACCGCGAAGAAGATCAGAGAAGCGAACATCAAGATCGAGGAAGTCTTTCGTTCATCTCAGATCAACCAATCTCTAAACTCGTGCCTTCAGGGATGTCTCCGATATCACCAAGGCTCCGGAGATGTTGGGTGGTCGTGTCAAGACACTTCATCCTGCGGTCCACGGAGGTAACGTCTTGCACAAGTGATTCCCTTATCGTATCGCTGATATCAGAGAAAATGACAAGGTATTCTTGCGCGATCGATTCCATCTGACGAGAAGGATCTCGCAGAACAGTCGATTTCGAAGATCGCCATTGTCGTTTGCAACCTTTACCCATTCACAGCTACAATCTCAAAACCGGGATGTACACTCGCCGAAGCAGTCGAGGAGATCGACATCGGCGGTGTCACTCTCCTCAGAGCAGCTGCCAAGAACCACGAACGCGTGTGTGTTCTGTCCGATCCTGCGGATTACGACGAGTTTTTGGAAGCATGGAAGAAAGGAGACGTCAGTCAAACGCTCCGCAACCGTCTTGCTCTCAAGGCATTCGAGATGACTGCCAAGTATGACGAGGCGATTAGTGGATACTTTAGAGAACAATACGCGTCGGCGCCTGAGAACCAGCCCATGCAGAGGATGGTGCTGAGATATGGTGCCAACCCTCATCAGAAGCCTGCTCAAGCTTTCGTTACAGAGGGTGATTTGCCTTTCAAGGGTATGTCACTCGAGTCGCGGTTCCTGAAGTGTTCCCTCTGACATCTTTATCCAGTTTTGTGCGGTTCGCCGGGGTACATCAACCTTTTGGATGCTCTCAATTCTTATGCGTTAGTGAGGGAGCTCCACGAAGCTTTGAATCTTCCAGCCGCCGCTTCTTTCAAGCATGTCTCCCCTGCTGGCGCCGCAGTTGGTGTGGAATTGAGTGAGGTCGAGAAACAGGTCTATGGAGTTGACGACCTCAAAGAGCCTCTTACTCCCCTTGCCTGTGCATACGCCCGCGCCCGAGGTGAGTACTCCAAGCGGAGGGCGAATCATATTCCGTCTAACCGATGTGGAATAGGTGCGGATCGTATGTCTTCGTTTGGCGATTTCATCGCTCTGTCTGCGCCATGTGATCTCGCTACTGCAAAGATCATTTCCAGGGAGGTTTCTGATGGTGTGATTGCTCCTGGCTACTCACCTGAAGCGCTCGACGTATTGATGAAGAAGAAGGCTGGGAAGTACTGCGTCCTTCAGGTGACTCGATTCCCATTTTTCGGTGTCACTTCTGACAATGCTGAGCTTGTGTATAGATGGACCCTACCTACAACCCTCCCGATCTGGAGACGCGCCAGGTTTATGGCATCAGCTTACAACAACGCAGGAACGATGCCAAGATCGATGCGACACTGTTCCAGAACATTGTTACCGAAAATAAAGAGGTCGGTTACCCGCCAATTACGTGTACCCCCATCTCACCTCATTTCAGCTACCACCTCAAGCACTGACGGATCTTCTCGTTGCGACACTCGCCCTGAAATACACGCAATCCAACAGTGTTGCGTACGCCAAGAATGGAGCTATCGTTGGTCTTGGTGCGGGCCAGCAATCTCGGATCCACTGCACTCGGCTTGCAGGTGGCAAAGCTGACCTTTGGTGGCTTCGTCACCACCCACGCGTACTCGCACTTCCGTTCAAAAAGGGCGTCAAACGTGCGGAGAAAGCGAACGCAATAGACCTTTTTGTCAGTGGTGAGATCCTCGAGGGTGGTGAGAAGGAGCAATGGGAGGGACAGTTCGAGACCGTGCCTGCACCTCTGAGCGAGGTAGAGCGCAAAGAATGGGCGGCCCAGCTGGATAGTGTGGCATGCTCAAGCGATGCATTCTTCCCCTTCGCGGATAACGTCCATCGGGCTCGGAAGAGTGGTGTGAGGTACCTTGCTGCGCCGAGTGGCAGTGTGATGGATGCAGAGTGTATTAAGGCTGCGGACGAACACAAGATTGTGTTCTGTCATACGTCCCTCAGGCTTTTCCACCACTAAAAACTACATCAGCGTGTTGTTCCACCAATCAAAAACATACTGGATTTATGACACTTCCCTGGAAGCTACTTAGCACCTTCACCTCTTGAAACATGTCCTGTCACTATACATACATGAAATGACTTGGTCAACAGGATACGATCAGCAACACCTACTACCATCACTCATAGTACTCACTTTAGACTCGGCAGACCGGATTCTGGATTGATCCGAGTCTGACATGAGAATCAGAAATTGATGTACTTCGATCAAACTCGACGCTCAATTGAAGTCTTCCAGTTGCCATTATTCGTTCGCTTCGAGATATGAAACTGACAGAAAGATCAATGTTTCATACGCCCCCGTGTATATAAAAGATCGCCCACAGCATGCTCGGGCGTATCCATCCAGATTGCCTTTATACTAACCAGATGACAGCAACCGTTGCCCAAGGTCTCTGCGTCTCTCTAACGCCAGAGAAACAGGCCGCTTTGGCAGAACAAACGAACGCCGTGTTGCTCAAACTCATACAAACCAATTTCAAGACCCAGTATGCTTCCCAAACCAGCTCTCTTACCGAATTTCGCGATGCAGTCTCAGCCCACGGTGGTCCTGAGATCGGCTCCGAGACTTTGATACAGGATTTCCGCACCTGCGTCCCACTCTCGGATTACGAGACGTACAAACCATTCATAGACAGATTCGATTCGCAGCCATGCAAGGAATCTGATGTCGAGAATCTATTCGCGCCCGGACTTCCAGCCTTTCTGGCCATGTCCAGCGCAACATCTGCAGCGAAGCCAAAACTTTTGGCCAAATACACGGCAGTACAACGAACAACGGAGATGCGTACCATCCCCGAGCACAATGGTCAAGGGCTAGTAGCTGTAGTAGCTTCTTGTGGTTACCGGGGTATGGTGGAGGTTGAGCGTGAACCCGGCCATGTGGTGCATAAGATCCCTCTGACCACTGTTTCCGCGACCTCCATGCGCAGAGCGCATGGATGGCACGTTGATGACGACGAAAGCCGAATGCCAATCATTGGTATGGTCGGTCTGTCCACGCTTTGCAATACACTGACATGTTGGGGTATCTAGCGCCTGGCTATGTCGCACCATGGGCTGCAATGATGATTGGGCACCATCTGTCCTCCCTCAGGATACATGCACTCTTTTTCCTCGCGTGTCGAGACGTGGGCACCTTTGCCGTCGCCTTCTCGACGTTCTTCCTTGACCTCATTCAACATATGGATGATCAATGGGATATCTTTCTAGAGTGTATTAGGGATGGGACCATCCCTGATCTAGAGGGCATTGAACACGTGCGAACTTACTTGCAGGTTGGTTATTTATCAATGCGTTTGCAACTTGTTAATGACCTCACTAGTCCCATTTGCCACCCAACCCCGATCGTGCAGCAGAGCTTCGTGACATTGGCCGCCCGTTCTCATGTGAAGAATGGGCAGTCAAAGTTTGGCCAAAACTCAACGCACTCGTGGCGATCTGTAGCGGGCCATTCGCCACTGTTCTTCCCAAGGTATGCAGATGTCCATTCTGTCGGTCATTAAAGATGGGCTCAAAGCAAGGCTTAGGTGAAATCGATTCTGGGACCAAACGTCCGCTTGGTTTGCCCCAGGTATGCCGCGTCGGAAGGCAACATTGGTCTCCCATATCGAGGAGACAACGATACATTCATTGTGGCAAGCGACGGCGGCGTCCTCGAGTTCCTGGATGTCACTCGAGATGAAACTCATGAGAATATCAGTCAGTATGTGAGTATTTTCATTTTTGAACCTAGGATGTGCACTCATTATATCCCAAGTGGGAAGTCAAGCCGGGGGGACTCTACGAAGTCATCATGACAACCCAGGACGGATTGTGGCGTTATAGACTCGGAGATGTTGTGCAAATCATTGGCTTTGATATCGAGACTGGAAAACCAGTCTTCCACTACTCAGGAAGGCGCTCGTCAGTCTTCATCTCTCTTTTTACTGTTCGCATATTCGCCTGACAATGAGCCCGGGATAGTTTGACACTTCGGTTCCCGCACACGCAGATCACCGACGGTCAGCTGCTGGAAGCCGTTCGGGCGATTAACTCCAAGGATGTCCTTTCAATTCAAGAATTTACCACTGTGGTGGATAGCCGTAAAACACCGCCTACGTTAGGACTCTTTGTCGAGCCCGCTGGATCTCCTGGTACGCTTGATATTTAATACAAGCGTCCTCCATTTGAGACATATCATGACAGGACCAAACGCTCGCTTAGCCTCACAAAAGCTATTCAATGGACTCGTTTCCACGAACGCGGAACACGCGCACGCGCTGGAATACGGGCAAATACGGCTTCCGACGATCCGTCTTTTGAAAGCTGGCACGTTCGCGGAATACCGCCGCCTCAAGGGCGAAAAGATGCAGAATGCGGGTGGAGCGCAGATCAAATTGCCAGTCATTTTGCTCGATCCGGCGATGCAAGAATGGATTTCAGAGTGGGTTGCGGAGGAACTTTGAAGGGTAGTTGTACGTGAAACCGTGCCACGGTCTGTACTTGAGCGTATACCTCGTTGAACATGAAACAGCATGGAATGACACTTGGTACTATTACATACAGAGACTTTGTTCGTGATAGCAATCATTCGTAACCGCAGTAAACTAGGAATCTTGTCCCCTCACCGTATGGAGGCCCTAGCCCCATAGCCATCTCATTCGTTCTGACCACTATTCACACTTGTAATCACCCCAACATCTTCATTCGAGACCAACCCTTCAACGGGAGTTTCAGCGACGGGTGGGCCGCTTTGTGAGACATCCTCCAACGCGACAAAATCTTCCGATGGATTGGTGACCCCAGATCGCTTCATGTCCTCAATGTCGGAAGCGATCTCCTCCTGTGGTAACCAGTGATCATAAGCAAAGGAACGTAAACAGGAAAACTTGCGGACGTGCCTGGCTGAGAGCTGCTGCATGCGCACGTACGTTGCTGACCTAGAGAACATTTATATATCAAGACTAAGATAAGGGTTTAGCTTATAGGTGTCATACGCACAACAGCTTGGGGTGCGAAATTCTGATTACAGGATAAACTTAACTGTTGAGGTCGATAGATCAGTTGAAGGCCGCAATAATCCACCTGGTGAAACTCACAGTGGGAATCTTGAAGTCCCATGTATCCGGGATGGAGGTGGACCCAACTAACTTGGCATTGAAGTACAGGAAACCCATGCGCGTGTCCAAGTTTTGTACAAAGGTGACCCAATGGTCCAAGTTAAGAACTATTGCCGACGAACTGTTTATCACCCATTGGGCAGTCGAGGCCGAAATCAAGCCGTTGGGGAAG
Source organism: Chalciporus aff. trinitensis (assembly GCA_038089015.1). Taxonomy (NCBI): domain Eukaryota; kingdom Fungi; phylum Basidiomycota; class Agaricomycetes; order Boletales; family Boletaceae; genus Chalciporus; species Chalciporus aff. trinitensis. The sequence goes on along the minus strand of JBBPJZ010000601.1, from coordinate 5,286 downwards.
AGGAAGAAATTGATAGAGTTCTTCCACTGTCCAGCGTCAAGGGTTATGATGTAGTGAGTGTTGGGCGGAATTTCCCGCGCGGAGAAGCGGAATGTCAAGGTGAAAAATTTGGGTGATACGAGTGTGATTAAGGGGAAGAGGGCGTATAACCTGCAGGTGTGTCGGTTACATTACACGTGGATGTAGGGGACACTCACTCGTATTTGAGAGTATGACAAAGGAACCTAGGGAGGTTGACAGTCGACTGGAGGTCCCGCTTGAGTGGCCTGGTCCAAGTCAAGACGCCAGAAGTGACCAACCCAGAGTAGATCGTAGGTTCGTTGATACGTCCGCTGTCTTCCGGGAGCCAATCTTCGAGGATATCCTTCACGACGTACAACACATAACACGAGTTCTTGTCGAATTCTTTCCCGTTCGGGTCTGGGAAGTATCGCGGCACCTCGGTGCGAAGCAAGAAAGAGAGCCGAATGAGTGATTTTGTGAGCGATATACCGCTGTTGTCGATGGGTGGAACAAGAACGAGAGGGATCTTCGAGGATGCAGTGAGAGCTCCCACGGAGACCTCGTCGGCGCTTCGCAAACGGTAGCCAACATAGCTGAGACCATTGATTAGAGCACGGAACTTGAAGAAGAACGGCTCAAGGTCTCGAAGACGCTTGCCTTCATCGTCGTTTTGTCTGAGAAGAAGTTGGGTGTGGAAAGCGGTCAGCTTCTGAACCTCGTCTTTAAGCCTCGGGTCTGATCCACCACTGGGGCCTTTGCCCTGTAGCAAGTCTTTAACCGCTTGTGCAAGTTCCTCCAGGCGTTTACGATAGCTGTCGCGAAATTCGACAACGGCTTGTTCGACGTCGCGCGCGAAGTTTGGTACTATGTTCTTGTTTGCTTTGGCAAACTCCGAGACGACAGAGAAACGGCTGTGGATGTCTTCAAGGTCTGCGTAGTCGTCAAGAAGCTGATTCAGCCTGGATTCGTCGATCCGTTCTAGGAGTGGTTTTTCCCCGAAAAGGCTTTCTGGAATGGGCTGTAACGTAACGGACATGGGCACGCCTCCAGCACTGCCGTCTTTGGGCTGCATTAAGGCATTTGCGGCTTCGGAGATCGTCACTGGAACGTCCTCCGGGTTAAGAGGGACTCCGGGTAAGGCAACATCCCCGTATATCTAAAAAAAAGTCGAAAACTATTTGTCCGGCCCTAAGAGCAGACCAGACGAATAACGCACCTGAACATCGAATTTCTCATTCAAGTCCTTGAACTTCCCTTCAATCTTGGCACTGACTTTGCCAGAGACGTCGAGGATACCCTTCAAACCTTCAAACGATGCCTGCAGACTCCCCTCAATCCTCTGCTCCTCCTCGAGTTTTGACTCCTTGGCGGTCATACGGGCGAAAAGGTTGCCTCCGTAGGTGATCGCGGACACGAAGTGCGTCGCTGCTTGGGTCCGAATGTAGTTGTCCCGGACCAACGGGAGAACATCGAGCCCGAGCCCCGGCTCTGTGAAACAAAGGCGCTCCTCCCGGAGGCGTGCCTTGTATGATAACACCCAGGTCCGTTCTTGGGTGTTGGACTTCGAGTCGTGGAAATACGATGCGGACCCTGAGACTTTGATGAGACCGCTGAGCACCGAGACCGAGAGCTCGGCACTGAGATCGAGAACGCTTGACTTGTCCTGCAACGTATTGGACATGCTGAGGGAAAGCTCCGAGTAAGTATTGGTGGTGGTGGCGATGGCACCGCTGATGCGCTTCTGGTCGTACATCTGCGTGCCAAGGAAGGAGCCGGTACGGGCGTCGTAAAGCTCGCCCAACTGGACAGATTGCCCGAGGGTGAGTTTCTGGATGATGGAGGGGGGTTCCTTGCCAGGAGGTGGAGGTGGCACAGACGAGGACATGCTGGATTATGCAGAGCAGAGGAATGTAGACGGGTTCGAGTTGGTGGACTTTCTGGTGCATATTTTGAGTCTTTATAGATTCAGGCCATGCCTTCATAGGCCCACACATACCCAGAGGCGTTCCGATGGAAAGGCACTTCAAGTTGGTCCCCGTCAGATGTGTACCTGGTCGTACGGCGTAAACCGCAAGAATGTTCGCCTGTCATGCTGATGAGGGTTAAGTGGAATGGAAGTCTAGGTAGGCACAGAATCGATTAATGGTTTGGGAAAGAACTCCAGCACCGACGAGGGCGGAATAATAGGGCCCACCTTCCCGGGTAGATTCATTAGAAAATTTCTGTTATTCAAAGTCTGTGTGAGGTTATCGAAGCCATGGCGTGCCCTGAACTTCCGTGGCTTGAACGGGGATGAATGTGGTGACAAGTCCTCCAGTAGAGAAAGCACGCACGTTCGAGTGCCACGAATCTGGGGGCAAACTCAGTGAAAACGGTCGAGTTTTGCAAGAACAATGTATGTGTCACACTCGCAGATGATCGGAGCGAGCTGCATTGCATGACCGCTCAGGGGTTAGAGCGGGACTTTCGATAAGCACCACTAGTACGGTCCAAATGATGTGGGTGTCGTGAGTGTCTAGACAAGGGGCCTAGAAAATCTACTGATCGGCGCATCGATGTTGTTTGTGTCCAGCTGACAAATGATCAGTCTCGAGGGTCGGTCAAATGAGCAACTTGCGGTCGGCACATGATGGGTGTGATAAGTCATTTGCGCCCAAAAACGCATCCCGGATTGAAACGAACCGTCGTGTCAAACTTGGAAGACACTCCCGAGTCAGTGATGAATACGTGAACTCGTTCAGATCAGCCATCCGAGTGGAAGGGACTTGAACACTTAGGTGTCCCCCCAACTTCCAATTGCAAAAAATGGTCCTAAGCGGAAAGCAGTAAGTCTCGCATTCGCCGTGAATGCGGTGATTTGTACTCTGTTGACCCCTTACACGGTGTAAGCCACGCTATGGAGGACAAGCACCGCTCCAAGGACTTGACGAAGGACCGGAGGTACATTAACAGTTATGCCAATCATTCCTCCTGCCAGTGAACGGCATTAATATTGTTCTGCGCAGATACAACGGCGTGATCAATATTTGGGACTGACCTAAATGCAGTCCTTAAGTCAGGTGAACCGGGCGGGTTTAACCTGAGAGCGTAGAAATTTTTTTCCAAGGTTGTAATTGCGCGATTAATGCTATCTCCTCTAGATATAGAAGGGATGGCCCATGGAGGCGATGACGAAGTTGAGAATATACCGGATTGTGATAAACAGAAGCTTTGTGGACAAATTCGGTTTAAAGAGGCTGTACGGTGGCGGAGTTGGCGATGCCTGCTCTGAGCCTTTCGCTGCACACCATGCTTTCGTATACCCACAATTGTCCAGATATATTCTAAAGGAAAGCTACTGGTTTCCAGAGAAAGGGAAATGTCTATCAGAGCGTGTCCGCAGATAGTTGCAAGAAAGAGGGATCGTTATGCAGACCCCCCACGAGCGCGGAATGGAAGACTCACCTTCTCGAACAAAACCAGTTTGCGAAATCAGATTATTCAAATCGGTTAACCCTCTCAACAGTTATCAAAGCCATATAACAGCACTCCCTGCCAACTTGAACTATCTGGTGGGTTGATAGAATAGAAATAGCCTGCGCGCATAGATAGGTCTTGCATTCCTGTGAATATCTATGCAACCCGCCAGTAACATTGCGGAGAGTTAGCATCGTCCATGATACCTTTCTGATTCAATGGGTAGGACTCTCTCCAAAACATTCTTGGTGGCTTGACTTGAAATCAGCGAAGTTCAAAGCAAGTGGGCTGCATGATGCGTTGCTTACATGTATTTGCATTAGCTCCCGGAGACAACCACCGACGTCACCGACCCCCACCCAATCCCAAAAATACACAGAGGCGGACAAAGATAGTAGGAAAAACTGTCAACCCGGGTCAGAAATTCGGTGTCCTCGGAGAGGTAACTCCGAAAATACATACATATGGCTTCAGTTGTGAAGTGCGATCGTGTATTACAAACCATCCAATCATCGGATGGGAGAACTATCGGGCCTAGGCAACCTATAAAAGCCAGCTGGGATCAGATGGGATCGTGGTTTAATCTAGCATCAACTCATACCCATCAACCATCATGTCTTTCTGCGCTCACTGTATCCAAGGTGCGTTAACGCTTGATGTTTGCCTTTGATCGTCGACTTAATCATCCACCGTGATAGGCGTTCGCCACGAGGGAACCCCAGAGGGTACGCATCTATATGATTCTGAGATCCCTTGCTCATCCCACGGCCAGGTAAACTCGAAGTCTTCGATGGCATCCGATGCTACACCGGAACCCCCACCGTCGACTACCCAAAGAACAAGGCCATCCTCTTCATCACTGATATCTTCGGAATTGATCTTATCAACGCCAAGGTATATCTATTACATTATCAACGCACCAGTTTCAGAGGTTCACCTGCTGGAAACAGTTGTTGGTCGACGATTTCGCCAGAAATGGGTTTAGGGTACGAGATCTTGAAAAACAGCTCTTCCATGAGAATGAAAACCCGTTAGGTTGTCGCCATGAACCTCTTTGAAGACGACCCAGTCCCCGTAGAGGTCTTCGAGGTAACCAGAGAATGATTTTCGTTCTGGTGCAATAGCTCAGTGATTCTCAGAGCGGCAAATTCGATCTCCAGGCGTGGTTCCCAGGCCATATGCCGAACAAGACTCGCGGATACGTCGACAGGGTGATCGCTGAGCTCAAGAAGCAGGGCGTCACAGAATTTGCCGCAGTTGGCTACTGTTATGGTGGTACGTCTTCCCACGTCCCAACAGACCCCAGAGTGAGGCATTGAACCGAATATTAAACTAGGTCGTCTCGTCTTCGATCTTGCATTCGACAAGGTCATCAAGGTGTCTGCTGTCTGCCACCCCTCGCTCCTGCAAGTTGATGTCGACCTCGAGGTAAGTGGCTACTCTATTGGACCCCAAGAAAGATCTCCATACCGAATGCTATCTCTGCAGAAATACAAGAAGACAGGGATTCCTCTCCTGATCAACTCTTGCACAGTCGACCAGCAGTTCCCACACGAGTCACAGGCAAAAGCCGATCAAATCCTCGGAGGTGGCTCCAAGAATACGGAGACTTACAAACGGGAGTACTTTGAGGGTTGCACGCATGGTTTCGCTGTGCGTGGCGATATGTCCGATCCCAAAGTCAAGGCTGGGAAAGAAGGTGCTTTCAAGGCAACTGTCGACTGGTTCTTGAAGCATTTGTAAGGGATATATGTATACCGTAGTTAATCCTAGAATGTCTTTTGTATGATTAGCCTTACGCACAGTTCGACTTAACCTTGAGTGTCT
>JBBPJZ010000600.1:0-16646 GCA_038089015.1 Chalciporus aff. trinitensis | reverse complement strand
CCACCTCCTGTTTCACCAGGCTATGCACATAGCTTCTCATTTCATATTCCTTATCATTCAATCACATAAATCCCATATATCGTACTATGTACCTTTACCTCTTATAGTCATTGTAAGGACAAACATGTACAAATAGATGTAGGACTATATAAATCCCAAGGAACTGACTGGAATGCTCCCCAGTTTAGTTCACTTGGAGATGTCCTCTTCAACTGCCCTCTGCTCCTGCTGTAGTGATCCCTCACCTTCAGCAACTTACTCTTATCTTTTACCTCTGGTTCTTGTGTAGACCTGCTTCACCTCTTAGTTGTTTTGAGTTGTTTCACATCTTTATGTGTATCCCTTCATTTCTGCATGTCCCATTCTGGGTCAATGGGAGGAGAGATGGAGGAATAAAAGTAATCAATGTTGAGTAACTTCTGAGAATCCAGAAGATCTTTTCAAGTCAGAGTTTGACACTGAAGACAATAGTTGAAGGTGAAGGTGTGGTCCTTGTATAGATAGTGCTGAAGGTCCATGCTCTTAAAGAAGGAGTTCCTGGTTGGAATGGACACTGTGATTGTGTTGGGGCTGTGGCAAAAAAATGGGACTGCCATTGTCTACAAGGGTTGTAGAAGGTGAAGAGGGAGTGGAAGGTACAAAGGGTGATGTAGAAGGAGTGATGTATGATGATGAGGGAGCAAGAGGCTCAATCTGTGTAATATTTTTGGTGGGTATATCAAAGAGATGGAAGGATTCTGAGAAGATGTCTGCAGAATCCAGAAGGTGATATAAAAGTCCTGGGTTGATGTTCCTACAAATGCACTTTTGTCCTAGCACCAGCTGATGGTTCAGACACTGTGTACATGATCTAGGGTTTAGATCAATGGTAGGTGTTGATAAATATAGTGTGGGGTGATTGTTTTCAGAACAACCAGGACAGATTTCTTCAATTTCCAATAGATGAATGTGACAGTGAGAACAGATTCACTGATTTGGACCAACAGGTCTTCCCAAAGGTATATCATTCCTTTGGAAAGATGTGGATGGTTGTGTTCTCAGAGGTCAAAAGGGTTGGTACCAAGGATATGAAGAAGGATGATAATGACAAGTGGGTGTGTTTCAAAGAGAAGAGGATAGATCAAAGGTGATGGGATAGAAGGAATATCTACTGAGTGTTGGTGCACTCTGAGGTTCTTGTGTAGATGTCTCAGAGTTAAAGATCCAAGCCTGAATACACAAAGTTTGCAGTCCTCAGGTCAGCACGACATCCTCTGTCTATGTCAAGAAACACATAGCCAATACAAATGAAACAGATATGAATGAGATGGTAGCCATGATGTGTCTGAAGATAAGCATGGACATCAGGCATATGCACCAGATAAGATGAAGAGTCATCTCTTCTTCCCATAGTCTGGCACTGTGAGAAGGCATCATATATTATGGACTTCTTTAGTTATGGCCTAGACAGGGCTCATAACCTATAGAACAGAGTGGATCTGTTCTATGACAGCACAGCAATGGAAGGCAGAGCAACTGAGGGAGAACTCATAGTTGAGGGAAGTTGGAATAACAGAGAGTAAGGTGTGGCTTGGTTTAGAGGAGAGAATCAACTTGGATTGTCTAAGGATTGAGGGCAATGTATGGCCCTCTATATGTGTACAACCTAATGGAGTAGGTATGGGAGTACTATGAAATAACCCTGGAGAATGCTGACTGCACAGCAAGTCAGCTGCAAAGGGTTTGCCAGCTCATCAGGTCAGCTATAAGATACTGTATGAGCTGTCAGTGAAGCCAAGCTCTAAACTATTCTATAGGAACTTCATAGAAGTATCCTAGAATCAAGTCACAGTCAAGTGCTCTGATGATGGTGTGATGTATGATGTCACATGGTACAACACATGTAGAGCATCAGATATAGTAATCACTCATAGCCACATAACAGCCACACTACTGGCACCATTCACAGGTAACAGTTAGGGGCATCACTAGCATTCAGTAATAGCTTGAGTGCCATTACTTCAACATGGCATTCATTGAAAATGATTTTTGAAACAGAAAGTCATCTTGATGTCTTCTTCCCAAGTTACATGTGCCCCTATACTTGTATTCTCCTCTAGGAACATTATGCAAATCCCAGTACAATTGATCTCCCCTCCACACACTATGAAAACCATTGACACTTGTGCCCTGATTGACAGTGGAGCAGAGATCTTATGCATTGATTGAGGATTCATATGAAAACATAAACTCTCAGCTATGTGACTAGTGTTTAAAAGTCCAATCTGGGCTGGTCTTTTTGCCTATTTGGACTGCAACTGGTTGTCTGGTGCCTGGGAACCAAAGCAACCACAACCAGACTGAAAAAAACCAGTCCAAAATGATTCAACCCAAAGTTGCAACTGGTTTTTTGTGCAACTGGTCTTTTTCCATATGATTCCATGAGAATCACACTTCAGCATATATAGTTGACCTTTAGTCTACCCTTGGCTACAATATTGCCACTGGGCCTGTGGGAATCTGATCATGCACTCCCAAGATATGATTATTTCCAGCCAACATGTCATTTTTGGGTACACTAACTTAGCATCACTCATAGAAAGTCAAGGAAAACAGTTAAAAATCTCAAAGTATTTGTGGAAGTACCCCTGAATGGGTACTCCATGATCCTAGGTGACCAGTTGCCAAAACACCAGTTGCAACTAGTCTAGCAACCAGTTTTCTGACTTCCAGCCAATCTGGCAACTAGCAATTGCAGTCCAGTTGCAATCAGTTGCAGTTGCCAGGTGTCAACCACTTTTGCAACTGAACTTTAAAACACTATACATGACTCCCCTCTCCTATTCAAGTACACAACATTAATGGGTCAACAAACAAAAGCAGTCTCATTTGCTTTATCATCACCCTGTTTCTTAATATAGAAGAAATCACCTTTGAAACCCTTTTATGTTATCAACTGCAGGACTAAAAATCTTATCCTTGAACTTCCCTGGCTCATGAAAGTTAACCCAGCCATTGATTGGCAGAGAAGAACTGTGTCCATCTCAGAATCCCTTGATGAGTTCAAGCAACTCTTCACCCTTTACCAGGAAGCATGTAAAGAGAATGACCAACTTTTTGAAAAATCTGCACCTTCTTCATGACACACCTTCATTATTCCAGAAGCAAATGAACAACTCTATGACTACCTTGACTAGTCTTTCAAGATCCAGTTGTGACTGTTTGAAAAAATGGCAACCTAACTCAATTCAACTGTTGGCAACTAATTTTTGACAACTGAGTGCAACCAGTTGTCATCAGTTTCAGTTTCAGTTGCGTGATATTTGGGATGGAAAAAAACCAGTTGCAACTGATGCACAACCACATACCCTATCCCCTATAATTTCTTCTAATTTTCCCTGATTTCCCTGATTTTTTTTCACTTATATTTTAATTTTTCTATCTAGAGCATATATAACACTATTAGATGACTACTACATTGCTATTTTTACTTGGGTTGAGCTGCTGACTTGGTGTTATGCATATTAATTCATCATAAATGTAGATTAGAAGAAGAGAAAATTGAAATGAGCATATCTCAGCAAGGACTAAACCAAATCATATGACCCCTGGGTCATTTGAAAGCCAGAAGCGAGGGCTATAAGTGTGTTCACACAGTTGTGGTCAGCAGCTGGTTGCAACAGAAAAGAAAAATGAACCCAACTGATGTATCAGTTTTTGTCAGTTGAAGTTGAAGTTTTTTAGTTCAAAGGGTAGTTCCTGTGCTGTGTAAATTAATTAATTAAAAAAACCAAACTGAACCAGACTTTAAAACACTAACCTTTACTGTGAAACTGAAGCCACTTTCCTAAACTGCACCTATGATAACCATTAGTGTTTAAAAGTCTGGTCTGGTCCAATCTTTTGCCTTATTTGAAAGGCAACCAGTTGCCTGGTGCCTGGGAACTAAAGCAACTACAACCAGACTGAAGAAAACCAGTTCAAAATGGTCCAACACAAAGTTTATAACCTGTTGCAACTGGTTTTTTGCACAACTGGTCTCTTTGCATGTGATCCCATGGGAATCGCTCTTTGACATATATAGCCAAGTTTTAATACATACTCTTGGCTACAATATTGCCACTGGGACTGTGGAAATCTGATCAAACAGTCCCAAGATATGATTATTTCTGGCCAATATGTTATTTTTAGGTACACTAACTTAGCATTACTCATAGAAAGTCAAGAAAAATAGCGAAAAATCCAAAAGTATTTGTGGAGGTACCCCTGAATTGGTACTCCATGGCCCCAGGCAAAGGTTGCTGAAAAACTGGTTGCAACCAGTCCAGCAACCAGTTTTCTGACTTCCCGCCAACCAGGCAACTGATAACTGCAGTTCAGTTGCAGTCAGTTGCAGTCCAGTCCAGTTGTCAGTTGTCAACTGCTTTCACAATTGAACTTTAAAACACTATGCCTCATCTTCTCCCCTGATAAAAAGACTCATGTAGAAAGAACTCAATGCATCCTTTAGAGAATGCAAGAACTTGACTCTCATTTAGGCCTAGAAAAATGCAAGTTCTTCTCCTCTGAAGTAGATTATCTCAGGATGATCATTTGCCCTGGAGAAGTGGCCATGAACCCAGTCAAACTTGATGGGATCACATCTTGGCCAACTTCCTCCACTGTAAAACATATATGATCATTTCTAGAATTTGCTAACTTTCACTGATGCTTCATTCCAAACTACTCTCTTGTTGACCAACCCCTCATTGATCTCACCAAGAAGAACCAAAAATGAGAATGGATCAAAGCATGTACAACCGCCTTTTCCACTCTTAAATCCATATTCCTAGCTAAACCTGTCCTTTGCTTCCCTGATCTCTCTGTGCCCTTCATCATCATCACCAATGCCTCCAAGACATCTCTGGAGGTATTCTTCTCCAAACCAATGGAGATTGGCACCCTTGTTCCTACCTCTCTCAGACCTTCACTGCTGCAGAACAGAACTATGACATTTACAACTGAGAACTCCTAGCCATCATTTGTGCCCTGAAGACATGGCACCATTACCTACATGGATCCCCTTTGCCAGTTCAGATCTTCACCAACCACAAAAACTTCATGTACTTTTGACAACCCCAAATGGCTTCTAGACCTTGTGGACTTTGATCTAATATTGATCCATGTTCTTGGATCCACTCTGGCAGGTCCAGATACCCTCTCCAGACAACCCAATATTTTACCCAAAGTCAATGATGACTAGTATTTTAAAGTCCAGCTGTGAAAGCAGTTGGCAGCTGGCAACTGGACTGGACCACAACTGATTGCAACTGGACTGCAGTTGCCAGTTGCTCCCATTTCTGATCAGACCAGTTGCCAGTTGCCTAGTTGGCTGGAAGTCAGAAAACCAGTTTCTGGACCAGTTGCAACCGGTTTTTCAGCAACCAATCACCTGGGACCATGGAGTACCCATTCAGGGGTACCTTCACAAATACTTTCAGATTTTTAACTATTTACCTTGACTTTCTATGAGTGATGCTAAGTTAGTGTATCCAAAACTGACATGATGGTTGGAAATAATCATATCTCAGGACTGTGTGATCTGATTCCCACGGTCCTGGTGGCAATATTGTAGCCAAAGGTATGTACTAAAGGTCAGCTGTATATGCTGAAGGGTGATTCCCACAGGAGCATGTGAAAAAAGGCTGGTTGCACCAAAAAAAACTAATTGCAACTAGTTGCAACTTTGTGTTGAACCATTTTGGACTGGTTTTTTTCAGACTGGTTGTGGTTGCTTCAGTTCCCAGGCACCAGGTAACCAGTTGAGGTCCAGTTACCTTCCAAATAAGGCAAAAAACTGGACTGGACTGGACTTTTAAACACTAATAATGACAACACCAGCACTACTTTTCTCTCACCATCCCTCTTTGCTCACATCATTGACACTGCCATGAATGAACATATCAAATCCCATAGAAAAGATGACCCCTTCCTTATGACTGAAACAACTCAAAACCGATAAGGGAATCAAGTCTACACACAAGAACCTTACTGGAGAGAAGTGAACAGTGAGTTCAGAAGTGATTAAGAGGTAAACTCCAAGTGAATCAAACTGGAGTGCCAGTCTAGCCCAGAGGGTCTAATATACAAAAGACCTGTATGTACGTGTTACAACACTACATATGAATCAGAAATAATAGCATGTCATACAATACGAGAGGGTACTGCTATTGGTTCCTGAGAAAAAGGTAAATAAGTAAACATAGCCCTGTGCAGCAGTGAGTAGCAGCATAGCCCTGCACAGCAGTCAGGTCATGCCAGCAGCATAGCCCTAATCAGCTCAGCATGGCAGTGGATATGAATAGGCAGCACTCTGCACAGCAGCGAAAATGAATACAAGTTGTCCTGCACAGCCCAGTGCACAGCAATGGAAATGAAGGGATTGCATACCATACTCTGCAGTGATAGTGACACAGCTCTTCGCAGCGGTCAGGTTGTGCCAGCAGCATGGTCCTAGTCAGCAGAAGATAGAGTCATGGTAGCAGGGATGAAGAGAGAAGTTAAGGCTATGCTTGTAAGCACAGTATGCATAGGTAAAATGACAACTGTGCGAAGGAACAGAATAGCATGTGTCTGAGTGAATACGATCATAAGATAAGGAAAGATCTATGATAAGATAAGATCAGTCCTGAGGAAACAGCTAAGTCCAAGTAATGTAGAGGTGGTACTGGGCAACTGTAACACTACTCCCCTTCTATGGGTTGAGCTCCGAACAACCCTAGTCATCTGGATGTAAGGTAGCCAGAATGACCGAGTGCCCTGAAGGCACTGGTGAGGGTGGAGCCATCGAAGGTGGAAAGGAGAGCTGGAAGAAGGCCGGAGAGTCCAAGGGTGGGACGGAAGGATAGCCAGAGAGTCTGTGAATGGAGGGAGTTTGTACCCTAACAGAGGGTACTTGGGATGGGTGGTTGGGTGGATGTGAGACAAGATCCAAAACCTTGTTGTGGGATCTACCCACATTAAAGTATGAGTAAAAAGTGAGGACCCACATTCTGGATGGCTGGCCGCCCCAACTGGCAGTGTTACCGTTGCCCAATACCATCTCCACATCACTTGGACTTAGTTGTTTCTTCAGGACTGATCTTATCTTATCTTAGATCTTTCCTTATCTTATGATCATATCCAATCACAGACACGTGCTATTCTTTTTACTTCGCACAGTCATCATTCACCTATACGTACTGTGCTTACAGCATAGCCTTACTCCTCCCTTTCTCCACTATCATGACTCCATCTTCTGCTGACTAGGACCACGCTGCTGGCACAACCTGACCACTGTGAAGAGCTGTGTCACTATCACTGCAGAGTATGGTATGCAATCCCTTCATTTCCATTGCTGCGCACTGGGCTGTGCAGGACAACTTCTATTCATTTTCGCTGCTGCGTACTTGCTGTGCAGAGTGCTATGTATTCATATCCGCTGCCTGATTGATGCTGATTAGGGCTATGCCGCTACTCACTGCTGTGCAACGCTATGTTTACTCATTTACCTTTCTCTCAGGAACCAATAGCAGTACCCTCTCATATTGTATGACACGCTATTATTCCTGATTCGTATGTAGTGTCACAACATGTACATATAGGTTTTTTTGTATATTAGACCCTCTGGGCTAAACTGGCTCCCCAGTTTAGTTCACTTGGAGTTTACAGCCCCTTGGAGTCACCTCCTTGGAGTTTCCTCTTAACTGCTTCTGAACTCACTGTTCACTTCTCTCCAGTAAGGTTCTTGTGTGTAGACTTGATTCCCTTAGCAGTTTTGAGTTGTTTCACTTGAACTAAACTACTTTTTTTATCACCTCTACACCCTCTTGCTTGCAAGAACCTCGATGGTACTTCGACCTGACCACAAGTACATCTCAGTGCACAACCCTGACGCCCAGAACTGCATTGCCAGTGCATCATCTGCACACTGCTTCACTACCCCTACACTCATACTCCTTCACATTCTACTCCTACCCTGAGCAATGTTCATCTCACACAATCAATCAGCCACTGATGACTAGGCCAGTGGTCTCTCCAATCCCAGACGCGCCTTTTATTCCTCCCCCACCCTATGGTCTTAACAGTGCACCAGGCTTTAACATACCTGTTATTGACCCTGATGTGCTCAGCACGGACTCAACACCTCCACCGTCACCAACCATAGCCTCTGCTAAGGTGATGGAGAAACAACCTGAAGAAGAATTCTAGGTTGCTCGGGAGCTCAACCTGTAGGAGGAGGGTAGTGTTACGGTGCCCTCACAAAGCACGCTACATATCATGGACTTAGTCATTTTCTTTCGCTCTGCTATCTTATCTAATCTCTTCAGGATCTTATCTTATGATCATATCTGATCACAAACATGTGGTGTTCTAGTTCGTTGCCACAGTCATCACATCACTTCCACCTTATCCCCATATGGACAAATTTCATTCTCATGCTGTCACACAGCATGTTTCACCTTGACAGGCTTCTTTTCATTTCTGCTTCATTTGCACCTTATGCCCTGTTTCACATTCCTGTGCTGCCATCTCCTGTTTTATCAGGCTATGTGCACAGCTTCTCATTTCATATTCCTTATCATCCAATCACATAAATCCCATACATCGTACTATGTACCTTTACCTCTTTTAGTCTAAGTAGGGACAAACATGTACAAATAGATGTAGGACTATATAAACCCAAGGAACTGACTGGGACGCTCCCCAGTAAATTTAGTTCACTTGGAGATTTCCTCTTCAACTGCCCTCTGCTCCTGCTGTAGTGATCTCTCACTTTCAGCACTTAACTCTTATCTTAACCTTACTGGTTCTTGTGTAGACTTGATTCAACTCTTGGTTGTTTTGAGTTGTTTCACCCTTAGCAATTTTGAGTCATTTCAGGCAGTGTTGTCCACAAACTCCATTCCAACTCCAAAGGATTGCTCCCGATACATTGACCAGTTGATGAGTACCACCAGGAGAAGGACAAAGAAGCTGAAGACCATGAAGTAGAAAATCACCAGAAGGACATGGAGAAGGAAAGGGTGCAATAGCACTGTGAGGAACGCCAGAAGCAGGGCTACCCAAAACAACTGGGTAGCAAGATCAGGTATGGGAATTGCCTTGATTGCATAGGTGAACAAGTCAATGTAGGTGGTGTGGGTGATGTTCTCCATAATGTCAGATGATGGTGGAGTGATGAGTGATGGTAGGGCTTCCAGGGTGATTGATTGGATGAGGTGGCTAGCACTGAAGGTTCAAATAGAAGAAACCTTGAGGCAGTTGAAGGGAATTCCTGGTGGTTCTGTCAGGGGATCAGGAATTTTCTGAAACAATGGTGGGAATTGGCATGTGTCCACTGGTATCAATAGACAGATATTGTGTGACACATTAGAGTGGGAAAGATGGAAGTTGTGGACAGCCTCAGGGGAGTTTACAACATCTTCTTCCGTTTGCCAAATTCAATCTGTTTCATTGTACCCTTTCCAGTGGATGAGGTATTCCAGCTTGCCGTGTTTCATGTGTGTGTCGGCGATGTACTCAACCTCTCATTCATTGTTGCAGTCTTCTCTGACAAGAACTGGACCAGGACGTGAGACAGGTTGTCCTGGTAACCTTTCCACATAGGGTTTGATATGATCCACATTGACTGTGGAATGAATTTGCATGCTGCATGGCAGCCACAAGATAACCATGTTTGGCCCAGCCAAAGCTGTGATTTTGTAAGGGCCCAGCCACTTCTCAGTCAATTTCTGTGAGGCATGTGTGAGTCACAAGTTGTTGGTACTTAGCCAGACCTTCTGGCTGACAATGTAAGCAGGGGCATTGGAATGGTGTTTGTCCACCTGCTTCTTCATATGATCTTGTGCCCCTGCGAGGAGTGCCTTGGTTTCAAGGAGTGTGTGAGACATCTCACAAGAGAATTGCTGTGTGGCTGGCACATGGAAATCAGCAAGTGGAGTTGTGCTCATGCACAGAGTATAGGAACATGTGACCTGGAATGGAGAATGACAAGTGGACGTGTGTTGAGTGTTATTGATCGAGAATTGTGCCACTGGGAGCCAATCTGCCCACATGGATTGCTTCTCGAAGCAGAAGATCTGAAGGAACTTTTGCACCTGCTTGTTGACGATCTCAGATTGACTGTCCATTTGAGGATGGAAAGCAGTGCTAAGTTTTGTGTCAATCCGTAAAGCCCGGTTGATTTCCGTCATCACCTGAGCGGTGAACTGTGGACCACAATTGGAGGTGATAGAAAGGGGAAGACCATGGTGCTTCCACACATTGTTAAGGAAGAGACAAGTGGTAGTGAGAGCAGATTCTTCCTTAGTACAGGGAATGAATTCCATCTCTTTGAAGAATCGATCAACAACCATGAGAATGGCCATGAAGCCATGAGAATGAGGAAGATCGGTGATGAAATCAGCAGTAATGTGTTGCCAGGGACTGTCAGAAATAGGAAGGGGTTGGAGTTTGCTGGCAGGTGGCACATGAGAGATCTTGAAACATTGACATGTATCACAGTGTGTCATGTAATCCTTTATGAGGGAAGGAAGACTGAACCAGGTATAGGAGCGGCATACCAACTCCAACATCTTCTCGTAACCAGGATAACCTGCCTCAGGCACATTGTGATGTTGCCATATGATCTTCATTTGAAGTTCGGCATCATTTGGGATGTAGATGTGATCTTCTTTGTCGTAAAGCAACTCATCTATCTTTTCGTAAATGCCCCTTTTCTATAGTGTTTGCACTTCCATTTCTGACAGCTTACAGGTAGTGAGGAATGTGCATTGTTTGAGGGCATTGCCAAAAGAATAAATGTAGATTGTGCAGATTTGTTCCTGAGGGATGACTAAGACATCTTTGTTATCATCCTTGATTCTGATCATATGATCTTCTCGGTGTGAGAGAGCATCCGCTTTAGTCATTGATTTTCCCAGTTTGTGGATCCAGGTTTTGTTGAAGTGGGAAAGGTAGAGGGCCCATCAGGCTTGCCAACAGTTAAGGTCTTGATGAGTCATGAACCACTGGAGGTTGGCATGATCGTTCCAGATTTCAAAGGGATATTGGGTGCCTTCCAGGTAGTGATGCCATGGCTCCAATGCCTGGATTACCAATAGCATTTCCTTATCCGCTACAGGGTAGTTGCATTCCTGAGGGGACATTGTGTGGCTGGAGAATGCTATGGGATGCCATTTGTTATCCTTCAAACATGAAAGGATAGTGTTACGGTTGCCCAGTACCACCTTCACTTTACTTGAACTTAGTCGTTTCTCCAGGACTGATCTTATCTTATCATAGATCTTTCCTTATCTTATGATTGTATCTGATCACAGACACATGCTATTATTTTCTTTCACACAGTTGTCATTAACCTATGCATACTATGCCACATAGCATAGCCTTAACTCCTTCCTTCCTCCATTACCATGACTCCATCTTCTGCTGACTAGGACCATGCTGCTGGCATGGTGCACCTGCTGCGCAGAGCTGTGTCGCTATCACTGTGGAGTATGGTACACAACCTCTTCATTTCGGTTGCTGCACACTAGGCTGTGCACAATGCTTCTTTTCATTTCCGCTGCTGCACACTTGCTGTGCTGTGCAGAGCGCTATGTATTCATATCTGCTGCTACAGCCTCACTGATTAGGGCTATGCTGCTGGCACGACCTGACTGCTGCACAGGGCTATGCTGCTATTCACTGCTGCACATGATAATGTTTACACCTTACCTTTCTCTTGGGATCCAATAGCAGTACTCCCTCACATCATACAAGACTGGCTATTATTCCTGATTCATATGTAGTGTCACAACACGTACATACAGATCTTTTGTATATTAGACCCTCTCTGAGCTAGACTGGTCCCCAGTTTAGTTCACTTTGGAGTTTACTGCTTCTTAGAGTCCTCTCTTTGAAGTGTCCTCTTAATCGCTTCTGAACTCATCGTTCACTTCTCTCCAGTAAGGTTCTTGTGTGTAGACCTGATTCCATTGTGGTTTCGAGTCGTTTCACTTGAACTAAACTACTTTACTTTTATCACCTCTACATCATCTTGCTGTGCAAGAACCTCAATAGTACTTCGACCTGACTGCAAGTACGTCTCCTGTGCAAATTGACGCTGACATACTGCACCACCAGTGCGTCATCTGCACCTCGCTTCACTACAACTAGGCCTTACTCCATCCTCCTACCTACATACACTAGTGAACCCTCACATCTCCTCTTCCCTTCGTTCTACCTTACATCGTGATGGTTACATGATAGCCTCCCTGAATCACCTATATGTACCAGCCGTGGTTATTCCCCCTGGTAGTACTGGTATTCCACTTGCACAAGTAGTAGAAGAAGAGCCGGTAGCTGCATCCTCAGAGCAATGGGAGCAGGACCCAGATGTAGAAGACCTTCAGTTGCTGTGGCCCACAATAGCCACCCCTTCTCCTTTAGACAACAGATCACCAGCATCTGGTCACATTTCATCGGAGTTGTTGGACCCCTCAGATACTGTCTATACCAGGCAACTGCTAGCCATATCAGACATGTTACGCCACATCTTTGCAGCACCAGCCGTTGCTGCTGCCCCAGAGCTCATCGACACCAGTCTAGAGCTCATCCCATCAGACTTCAACTCCAATGACCAGTTGCTGGTCTAATCCGTCAGATGTCAATCCCCCGCATACCTCCTATCGCCAGGATCCCCTCTAATGCCACTTTCAGAGTCATCTTCATCCTCAGAGAAGGACATCTTAGACCTGTTCCCCAACGGCGAATCTTCTGACTCCTTACCTACCAGCATAGAGACCCACACCCCTATGATACCAAATACTCCCCTTCCTTCCCCTCCCCCTATCTCACTTAGACATTGCTTTCACCCTTATTGCGCTATAGGTAGATCCGTCCCAGGTCATCTTATCCCTGATGAGGATTGGTACCATATAGTCTTACGTCCTCGTAACAATTTCTGTCATCCTTCCAAATTCCTATAACCATATCTCACAATGTCTTTACCCAATTCTCTTCTTCAGGCTTTGTCAGCAGCAGGAGCAAGCTCTCATGATGAACTCCGTGACCTTGGCCAAGAGTTTTGTCTTTTCCTAGAAGGACAAGCTGCGGCCTTGGAAGCTGCCCAACAAGAGAGCAATCAGCTTAAATGAGACTTGATGCAAGCTGAGGCTCAAATCCATGCCATCCCTCCAGGGCATATGCCAACCTCTGCTGACATTGCCAACACCATTGCTGCTGCTGTGCATGCACACCCCGCTGCATCAAAACTTTCCAAACTCATCGCTGACCTAGGTGACTATGACAATGCCAAGGGAAAGAAGTTCGAAGAATGGTGGACTCATGTCCTAGTGTGGTTAGATGAAAACCAAATGGTCCTGCATGGCGATCACACCATCAAGGCAATCTTAAGCCAAATGAAAACAGGAGATGCCAGAGACTTCTCATGCATCATCTCAAAACAAATCTTGGCAGGGACCAAAACTTTTACTTGGCCAGAAATTGCTGCCCTTATTGTCACCCAATTTCGCTCTTCCAACGAGCAGAAATACCACCAAAAACAAATTTCTGCTTTGCACCAAGGTTCCATGTGCATGGAAATCTTCCTTACCAAATTTGAAATGCATCGTGCACTAGACAGATGGGACGATGCCGGGCACATTGAGCTTCTCAAAAAGAACACCAATCCTGCCCTTGTAAACCATATTATTCTCACCGACAGTAGCCAGGTTGTCTATGACAACTTTGTTTCAGAGTTGCGAACGCTCAGGGCATGCAAGCAACTGCTGACCTATATCAAGACCAGAGCAGCACCATGTGTTGCTGCACAGGACCCTAACACCATGGACATAGACACTCTCCTGACGGAACAGGACAACGATAACGTCAATGCCACACGAACACCCGCACCCAAGAAGTGTTGGAACTGTCTTGGCACCCACACTTTGAAAGACTGCAAGTTGCCATCAACCAAATGCACTGACTGTGGTTTTCACCAAGAAGGCCACGCCAAATTCTGCAAGAAGACCAAGGGCAAACGACCTGAAAGGAAGGTCAGAGCCACTACCAAGGAACCAGTAAAGGAAGATGAAACCCCTATGCCCATATCCTCTTCCATTAAAGCTCTAGAAGGAATGAACTTCAAAGAAATGCATGCCTGAGGGAAGGATTACGAAAACATCGCAAAGAAGTCGGAAAAATGATTTCCCTTTCACACGATACCAGGTGTGTGAAAGGTTCCAGATACACTTCTCTCCCTATCGAAGATTGTGATAACAAAATTCCTTGTATTAGTACCACTGTAACCACATCGGAGGAGTCCCTTGATGGGTTCAGCCTGGACATCACACGGGTGCTTAATTCCTCTTTCGTATCCACTCTTCCCTCTATCCCCAAAATCCTGGAGGACACCTACGTCCACTCAATCAACCCAGAGCAAGAAATCCTTCTTCCAATCCAGATCCATTCCCCAAAAGGAAAATCCTTCACTTCCCTCATTGCTCTTCTTGACTCAGGAGCCAATGCCATCTTCATTGATTGGCAGTGGGCTATGTCAAAGAAGATTCCCCTTACCAAGCTCAGACATGCTGTTCCTGTCTACAATGTGGATGGTTCCAAAAACTCTGCTGGTTCCATTACCCACTCTGCCAAACTCGTCTTAGAGTTTCAGGGACACTGTGAGCACATAAATGCCAAAGTTACCGACTTAGGCAAGAACACCTTCATCCTTGGCTTCTCCTGGCTGAAACACCACAACCCCGATATCAACTGGGCTATGGGAATGGTCACAATGACGCGTTGTCTCACCATGTGTTCTCTTATCTGTGATAAGCCAAATCTGGACATTGATGATCCAGATCATCAGGAAAGAGATGCTACTGATACAGCATATCATGCTATTCATGCTGTAGAAGCCACGCCTTCCCCAAAAAAGGAACAGACAGTTGAAGAAATGATTCTGAAGGAATACCACAAATTCCTCAAAGTTTTCTTGAAAGGCAAATCAGAATGGATGCCCATATGAAAACCCTGGGATTACGCCATTGAGCTGAAAGATACCTTCAAACCCAAAAAGGAACATCTTATTTCCCTTTCTGATAATG
The DNA here is from genome assembly GCA_038089015.1 of Chalciporus aff. trinitensis. Lineage (NCBI taxonomy): Eukaryota > Fungi > Basidiomycota > Agaricomycetes > Boletales > Boletaceae > Chalciporus > Chalciporus aff. trinitensis. The sequence continues at coordinate 1,560 of JBBPJZ010000600.1, read as the reverse complement.
AACAAGAAGAAGTCTTGAGCTTCATTGATGAACAACTCCGCAAAGGGTACATTGTTTCCTCTAAATCCAAACAGACATCGCCTGTCTTCTTTGTGCTGAAGAAGGATGGACGAAAACGGATGGTGCAGGACTATTGTTACTTAAATGAACACACTGTAAAGAACAATTATCCCCTTCCCCTGATTAGTCAACTCATTGATAAACTCAAGGGCGCAAAACTCTTCACCAAGATGGATCTTTGGTGGGGATATAACAACGTCCACATCAAAGAAGGCAATGAATGGAAAGCTGCCTTCGTTTGCTTCCGAGGCACCTTCAAACCCAAAGTCATGTTCTTTGGGCTCTGTAACTCCCCTGTCACATTCCAAGCCATAATGAACGAGATCTTCGCCGATATGGGTGAGGCAGTGGTGGTGTACATTGACAATCTCATGATTTTCACAAAAACGGACAACCAAGCCGAACACAATCATATTGTGTTGGAAGTCCTATGCTGCCTCGAAGAAAATGACTTGTTTGTCAAACCAGAAAAATGCGCATTCCATGTTACGGAGGTCAAATTCCTAGGAATGATCGTAGGAAAGGACAGTATTCGCATGGATGGTGAAAAGGTTAAAGCCATTCTTGATTGCATAGCCTTTACTCCTCCCTTCCTCCATTACCATGACTTCATCTTCTGCTGACTAGGACCATGCTGCTGGCATGGTGCGCCCACTGTGCAGAGCTGTGTCGCTATCACTGTGGAGTATGGTACACAACCTTTTCATTTCGGTTGCTGCACACTGGGCTGTGCACAACACTTCTTTTCATTTCCGCTGCTGCACACTTGCTGTGCTGTGCAGAGTGCTACATATTCATATCCACTGCTACAGCCTCACTGATTAGGGCTACACCGCTGGCACGACCTGACTGCTGCACAGGGCTACACTGCTATTCACTGCTGCGCATGATAATGTTTACACCTTACCTTTCTCTTGGGATCCAATAGCAGTACTCCCTCACATCATATAAGACTGGCTATTATTCCTGATTCATATGTAGTGTCACAACACATACATACAGGTCTTTTGTATATTAGACCCTCTCTGAGCTAGACTGGTCCCCAGTTTAGTTCACTTTGGAGTTTATCACTTCTTAGAGTCCTCTCTTTGAAGTGTCCTCTTAATCGCTTCTGAACTCATCGTTCACTTCTCTCCAGTGAGGTTCTTGTGTGTAGACCTGATTCCATCGCAGTTTCAAGTCGTTTCAGATAGTGCCACTGGCAAAATTGGAAGCGTTGGTCTCAAGACAGAATTGAGAATTGAGATCAGGGAATGCAAGGATAGGAGCAGTGGTAAAGCGTTCTTTGAGGATCTTGAAGGCCATTTGGCACTTCTGGTCTCAAACAAAGGGTTAATCCTTTTTAGTAAGATCATGGAGTGGCCGCATGACCTGGTCATAGTTCTGGATAAAGCAGCAATAGAAGTTGACTAAACTGAGGAAGCTTCATACGCCCTTTACCATTTTGGGTATTGGTCAATCAAGGATGGCTTTGACCTTTTCATTGTCCATGCAAATACC